>PVJS01005378.1:0-64426 GCA_004027185.1 Glis glis | reverse complement strand
ATTGTGTGTGTGTGTATGTGTGTGTGTGTGTGTGTGTGTGTGTGTGTGTGTGTGTTTTACTGGGGATTAACCCATTGGCATTCTACCTTCAAACTACACACCCAGCCCTTTTTATTTTTTTATTTTATTTTATTTTATTTTTTTGCAGTACCGGGGATTGAACCCAGGGGAGTTCTACCTTCGCGCTACACCCCCAGCCCTATTTTTTATACTTTATTTTGAAACCGGGTCTCACGAAGTTGCAGAGGGCCTCACTAAGGAGATAGATAGATAGATAGATAGATAGATAGATAGATAGATAGATAGAGACAGGGAGATAGATAGAGAGAGAGAGAGAGAGAGAGAGCTGAGGCTGGCCGTGAACCCGGATCCTCCAGTCTCCGCCTCCCAAAGTACTGGGATTACAAGCGTGCGCCACCACGCCCGGCTTATTTTTTGTTTTGAAACAGAGTCTCGCTAGGTTGCTAAGAGTCTCCTTACATTACTGAGGCTGTCCTTGAACCTGTGATCATTCTGACTCAGCTTCCCAAGTACTGGGATTACAAGCAAGTGCCACCATGCCTGGCTTAAATCAACACATTTTTTAATACAGAAATGATCTTCAAGATTCAAATGTGTATAGAGAAGAAAATAGATGTTACAACCATAATTGAAGTTAACATAATTGGCCTAAGAGTTGGCACGGAAATATCTTTACTAGGTCTTAAAAATATATATGTGAATTTGAATTAGTCTCAATAACCTCTTTTGAATAAAAGGAAGATGATAAATTGGTTTGTGAGTGTTAACAAGCAAATTATTTTTGTCCCCTGCTTTAGCTGTGTCATAAGGATATTCAAAAATGTAAAGGATTTTTGTGTTCTTCCAACATATTAATTAGTGCTTTTTAATGTATTATTTTGATAAATTAATGTTTTGTGCTAACAGCTAATTGCCTACAAGATCAAGTTAGTTTACTTATTTGATAGTTCTCACTTATGCAGGGTTCCTAGGTAATGTTGAGAAGTTATAATATTGGGATTGAATTCCCTCTACTTTAAGATTATTTCAGAGATCTTAGAGGTTTATTTAGGACAGGGCTAAGAAAGAACAAGGAGCTCACTAGAATGGTAAATGATCAAAGTTGAAGAAATAAATTTTAAGGCCATTGACAATATCATCTTTATATATGATAATTATTTTTAAATTTTATATTAGTGTATTGTAATTGTACATGATAGTGAAATTCATAATGATGCCTTCATGTATGCACAATAATTAATTCAGTAAGCTAGAAGAGAGACCTAATTCACTCATACATTTCTAACCTTTTTTAGTGATCTCAGTCATGGGGAAAAAACCCAAATTAAAGGAATTCCCTCCTTCTCATGTAGATATTTCAATAAACTTGAAGTAATGTCATCTGTGTAGTGTGCTGAGGACACAGAAATATCCAGGAGAGCGGTTTTCTGTCTGTTGATTCTAGTGGGATTTTGACATTCTGTACCTATGTAGAACATACTTCGTTTTTTAAAAGTACCAATCATACATAGAGAATCATAGTGATGATTTATTTTTCACTAATTTATTTTTCAGTAATTTAAGCAGAAAAGTATTTCAATTATGATTTTGATATGAAACCCTATTCAAAATATGATGGTCAGTTGTGTTCTTTCTCTGAATTTATAGCAAAAAATAAATATAAATATAAATATTTATAAATATAAATGCATGATAAACCTAAGGCTTTCTGTGAAATATAAAGATGTTTGTTTTTTTCTTTACGGGAAGTCTTATTAAGAATAAGAATAGATTATCACATTTTAAGAATTGTATTCCTAATTGTTTTATTATAAAAGCCACACAGATGAGATATGAATTTTTTAAATACAGGGAATGTAAAATAAGGAAATATAATTTTGTGTAGACTAGAAAGATATTATAATTGAATTAATGTTGATATGAAGTAATGTTGATATTCCTGAAAGAATTTCTGTACTATATAAAAACAGTTTAATGATGTGCTGTATTGTATTATTTTCTTAAATATAAAGTACATTGCTAGTCAAAAAAGTTAATGTAGAAAAAGAAGCTGGAATAAAGTTAATTTCAGAACTAAGAATATGAAGACAGACATTGGTTAAAGTGTACCTATGATAGGAAAAATATTTAATATAACGTATGGTTCATTTAATGCAAACAAAAAAGACTAGTTAAAAGCAGCTCAGACACAGGGATTTATTATTTTTCATAACTAGGAATCAGGAAGAAGGTCTGTTAAAACATTTAGTGATGAGATAAATTTTGTCAAGAAACCAGGTGATTCCTGTTGTTCCATCCTGCCTGCCTCACTAAATTGATTTTCCTCTTCAATTGGCCCCTTCATAGTTCGAAGATGGTTTCCAAAATTCCAAACACCAGTTCCTCATGATATCCAGAATCAGAAAGAAATTGGCTTTATTGAATCATTTTTAAGTGCAAGGAAAACCTGTGAGAAATCCTCCAATACCAGAATTACGTGACATGCCATGACTAGCCTAGTGATTTAGCAGTGGGAATGGACAAGCATGGCTGGCTGTGATTAAGCCAGGTATGGTTGAGGGGCCCCTTCTCAGAGCTCATGGCTCAGCAAGAAAGAAGCAATAGAGGAAGAGAGAATCAAGAAGTATCTGCAACATTTTGTAAAGAATTCTTAGAATGCAAGAATTTTACTCTTTCAAGATGCTCCAATGCATTTAAAGCTATTAGGGTGATATCATAAAAGATATTCTATTCTATCTATACATGGAAATTCTCAGTTTTCTCTACAAAACAGATCTGAAGAGATGAAAACTTAAATTTAAGAATTATCATGGAAACGTTTAATTAAACCCACCAAGACAACTAGACAATGAAAGTAAACAAAGAGGCTAGAGGCTGAAGAAGTATTTGCTATAAATTAAAAGGACCCCAGAGAATTCAGGAATCAGAGAACAACCACAAGAATAACAATAATAATACATTTTTATCTGAGACTCATAATATATGAGTCCTATGTGACTGGGAAAAAAGTAAAGTATTGTGGGCTGTCCACTCTCAGAATAAGGTTCATATTGTGGAACTCATATGTAAAATTCTCCAAGTCCAGGAGTTTGAGGCTGTTTTTCTTTTTCTACGTTATCATGATTATGGTTATTATTACAATTTTAAATCTAGTCAAATAGTGATTGGATATATGCCATGAGTTTTGAAAAGACACACTCAAGATGCCTACTTATGTTTGATTTTTTTTTTCTTGTTTCTAAGATGCTTCTTTTGCTATCCATTGTTTCAGTGGTCCATCATTTTAACCCTTACTTTAGTAGTTTCAATAGGAAATTCATTTTATGGTTTAAGTAATTAAAGCAGAAAGCTAGTTTTTTTCTGTTTTTTTGCATATCAAAACTGTGTTCTCTCAAATGTAATATCCCATAGAGCAGAAATATATTTTATCCATTGTATAATTCATAATATTTATTTTAGCAGGTACTATTTTTTAATTAAAATGAGCTATAACAACTGCCAATGCACCATTTTCTGGTAATAGCTATTCTGAAGTCCCAATGGGACCATGGGAATATGTTTGGGCAATTCAATCCCATTTTTGTAAGAGCAAATAGCACATAGTCTAATATCCTTCTAGTTCACACTTAGGAAATCCTCTTAAATGTCTGGGAAAATAGCAGTGATATGTTTTCAAATATTCTTTATTGACTGAGTGAATAGACTATGGAAGTGTTATCAATTGCTACCTTGGTTATGCTCAATTCAAAAGTCGTTTTTAGACCTGTCATCTGCTTCTATTTCACTTAAACATCAAACTTTCATATACCTGAAAGAAAAGGTATTCTAGACTATTTCCATTGATTTGTAATAGCGGGTCACTATTCGAAAGTAAACTATCCCAAAAAGTGAAAATCATTTCAGTATTCATTATGCATGGATGGGGAGGTTTCCTCCAGGTAGTTAGAAGGAGTGAGGCATACCATATGCTTGCAGGTATATTTCCAAATGCTTAAACTATAAATGCTATCATTTATGTTATCAATAAAGGTCATTTGACCTAACCTGTGCACTTTGTGGAATTAATCAGAGGGGTTCGCCTACCTCCATCTTACAAAATGTTAAATTTTTCCTCAAAGGGAAAGTAAATGATCTTTTGCAAATGGTTTTTGGAATGTTTTTTCATTGCCCTTGAGAAGAATTAACTGTAAGACATAAGTACTTTACTGTCAATTTTTGAGATATATAACAAGTCACTTAAACTTTCAAAATTACCTCCATCCACCTTTTTGTTTTAGGCCTTCAACAGAAAGGATGATGTATGCCCACATTGATGAGGGCAGATCTTCTTTTTTCTATCTACTGACTCAAATGCTAACATCTTCCAGAAACACTATCACAGATATACTCAAAATTAATGTTTTACCTCCTCTCTGGGTATCTCTTAAACCAGTTAACTTGACACAGAAATTAACCACTATATCCAGGCCGCCTTTCCTCTTGGGCCATCAACCCTTCCAGAAGGACTACAGTTGAAAACATGGCAGCCAATCCACAACCACCCAGTTGTAGCATAGCATATAGTTTTACCACAAGTCCAATGCCTCTGAAACTATTTTGTAAAAAATAATTTGAAAGTACCAAGGTCACATTCAAACAGTGGTGCACAGCTGAAGGGGATCCTATTTCCCCATCATATTATATCTTCCATCTCACACAAATTCTAGTGAAATAGCTGAGAGTTCATGCATGCAAAGTGAGAAATTTTGCCAACCATTTTTGGTTTTTTCAGTTTGACTTCAAATTTTTCTTGTGAAACAGTTATAACTGAGTAAGGAGAGGAAAAATATTACTCTTTACATCAAAGTATAAAGTTTAGCCTTAATTTTTTGCTGCCTTCCAACTCTCAAGATGATTTTGCTTACTGGATGGGTACCTATCCTATATGGATACAATTGTTAGTAATAATGACATTATGTATCATTATAAAATTTATATGCAGAGCAAGGATCTCTACTTATCTCATCAATCACCCAGCAACATCTTCCTCATTTTGTGGAGGAACATTTACAGACAAATAAGTTAATTGCTCGAAGTTGTACAGTAATAGATGGAAGACCTGACTTTGCAACTCAGGACTGATGCTTCAAACACTGTTATAACCCTGTGTTACTACCTCTCATGATGCCTGTGGCCTGCATTTTGCCAAGTTAAATGTACTTTTTTGATTTCTCACATCATTTTGAAGAGGTATAGAATTGACCACCACCAACAACAAAGAAAAGAGTGTTCTGTTATCAACATATTGGTATGTTGCCTCATCCTTTTCACCTTTTTATTTGCCTTCCGGGAAATTATTTAAAAATTAGTCATGTGGAAAATGGCATTTTTCTTTGGTTATAATGAATATCATCACCTAGGATTTTTCATTAGCACCTTTGAATAAGTAATCCTATCATATCCACAGGTGTTTTGCACTGCCTTTTGGAAATGTTCTTGCCTAGAAAGTATCTTTTTTAATGGTTTATATCTCATAGACTGAATGAAATGCTATAGGAAAAAGGAAACACTTTTTGTGTTTTATGACTTTTTAGTTGAAGCGGTTACAGTCTTTGAGTGTTTTGGTAGAATTTAGGTAAGAGTTGCATGTTATTCTTTCAGGTAACAGTAACATATATATTGGGAAAATACTGTCCAGTTTGATGCTTTCAAAACAATGACATTCATACTGACATCTCTTTTGTTTGATTTTCTCCCTGCTGTGGATTGACATTGTCCTTCCACATTCATTTGAAATCTTAATCCTCAAGATGATAGAATTAGGTGAGGCCTTTGGGAAGTGATTGAATTATGAGGGTGGAACTCTCATGAATGTTATTAGTGCCCTTATAAAAGATTCTCCAGAAATCTGCTTTTCCAATCTACCATTTGAGGACACAGCAAATAGATGGTCATGTATATACTAGGAAATGAGTCCTCACCAGGAACTGAATCTGCTAGGATTTTGATCAAGGACTTCCAGCCTCCATAATTGTGCAAAATCACTTTGGTTGTATATACGATACCCAGTTCATTATATTTTGTTATAGCAGTAATTCAAACAGACTAAGATATTCCTCCATTGCCCATGCTGTTTCACTTTGTAGCAGACAAAAGATTATTCTGCTTTTGTTTGTCTTCAGGACATAATTTGCTTATTTATATAAGACTAAACCTATTTCTTAAATAAAACATTTGTACAATATTTACTTACATAGGAGGGTAAAAACACAACTACTGATTTTCCTATTGCTGATTGTTTTAGTCAGAATACAACTAAAATCTATACTTTTAGAGATATATTTTGATACTAATATGTGGGAAGACATCGGTTATTAGAAAAATAAACTGCCTTCTGAAAAGTTATATTCTTGTTGAAAAAGTATACAGGGAGTATTGTTTTACAAATACTTTTAGTTATACAATTTTATTAAATGCATGCATTGAATTTTAGGCTGTCTTATAATTTATTGACTCAAATTCATAAAATTTATTTTTTATGTAGAAAATAGACTCTACTGGATTGTGCAAAATCACTCAACTTGCTGATGGCTGAAGGGGAACCAAAAATAATTCTTGGCCTAGCTTTCTTTCTGTAATGCTTTATATTATCTAAAAAAGTAATGTATTTTCAAGTGCAATATTTTTGAGCAAATAGAAAATTAAATTCGACCCTGAGATTCCTTAAGGCTCAGGTCAAAACATTCACTGGACACTTGACTTTATAGGTATTTCATTTCTGATTCTAAGCAGATACACTACATTTTGCAAGTATCTCTAGCTAACCTGTTCCTTATTTTCCTCATCTGTGATTATGTGAGGGGTTAAAGTAGACTCTATGATGTGGTCTAGTTATAAAATGAATCAGGTCTATAAGTATCTAACCATCCCATCTAAATTTTGAATTCTCCACTAACTTAAACTTTACTATGCCACATGTATCTGTACAATTTTACCACACCCTGCTTTAGATTTGTTTTTTTAACCTCTTCAAAAATTATCTTCCTGATTTTAGTTTCCAAATTTTAACCTATGTCTTCTATTTCCATTGGATACCAAACTTTTGGTGTCATTATGAATCAGATATTTTAAAAGATGTGAGAATCATTACAGGATTATAAATTTATACTTTCAAAAATAGTCATTTTTAAAGCAACACACACACACACACACACACACACACCTTACACAAATACTGGTATTTTCCAAGACTTTTGTGACTTTTTCATCTTCCTCTAAAACTGGAAAAGTTTGGGGCAACTGATCATGTAGTTTTGTAACCAGTGCTACAAAGTGCAAACTAAATCCAACTGCAACAACATTTAAAATTTTTTTTCTCCCGTTTTTATATTTCCTGAAAAGTGGACTATTATAAAAGTTTTAAAACCCTTTTACCTAGACATTTTGGGTAGAGTGCTATTTTTTGAAATAGATTTTAACTTAAAATACTTGAAAATGATGTAAGAAAAATGTGCTAATATAGTACTTGAAAATGGTCCCTTCACGAAAATTATATACCAATTCAAACCATTACTTATTATACATTGCTTAAAATTACCTGACTTTATCTGGAAAGTGATAAGTGATGCTTGAATTAATGTGAAATCAAATTTTAAAACAAGAACTGATTCTGATATCCTTCTTGATATCTATGGGAGCATGAATTCCATTTACTATGTGCAAAATACATCAATGTGCCAGTAGTCTGTCGTCTTCTCATAAGTGAAGAGTTTGCATGAAATTCTTTAATAATTCTTCAAGTGATACAGTTCCTTTTTAGCATCATTTGTAATTAATCAAGAGTTGAGAAATAAACTTGAATATAGTCATTAATTCTAAAAAATTCATAAGTTGGTTGTTTGTGCATTTATTAGGAACAAAAGTTATTTGGGAGCAATCACTCCTAAATTTGTATTTACAAAAAGGCAGCAACTGAATAACACTAATACATGGCCCCAAGCTGAATGCCAAACTGGTATTTGTAAATGAATACACCAATACAAGACTGCATATGCAGCATATAGTTTTCCTTCTAAAAGACCCTTCCTTACAGTGCTAGAAATACTAATATTAATAAACCAATCCATTTAATAAGGTCATTGATATCTCATTCTTTATTGTAAATAGTAGGATTTGTGTGGATTATTAGCAAGTTTATACCCATTTGTTCAACTGATGAATCTAGTTTGTCAGCTTTTTGGTATAACTGACAAATACATATACTTACAATGATGTTTGGATACATGTATACATTGTGAAATGATCAAATCAAGCTAATTAACATACCCATTCCCTAACATACTCATTTATTTTTGTGGTGAGAATATTTAAGATTTACTCGCTTAGCAAAATCTTTAAGAATGTAATACAGTATTATTAACTACAGTCCCCATGTTATACAATAGAGCTCTAGCACTTATCTGTCTTAACTGGAACTTTGTACACTTTGGCCAATTTTTTTTAATGGGAGCAGGGAGAATATTATATTGGTTTTATTAAAATAATTTTTTCTTATGACTTTAAGAACTTTTGACTTTTTCTCAGAATAAATTAATGTCAATATGTATTTTCTAATCAGAATTAAAGTTGTGATTTTGCAAGATGAAACTAATTCCTACTCCAGAGCCTAATATCATCTTGCATTCATTCACCCCTGCAGAAGTTCTTCAAAGTCCATCTGCTTTATTGACAGGAACCTACCTTTATCCAGCACTCTGGCACAGAGATGAACAATGTGCAGAGGCTCTCAGATAGGGATATGAGGAACCATGAATATGTTTTGATGGGGATTTTGGCAATTTGGACTTTCATCTCTGTTAATGGAACAACAATCAGACAAAACACTATAAATCTTGCAAAGTCAATGTTATTTCTTCCCAAGTCATTATATATTTTGCGTTAAGGTATTATAATAAGACTACAAGTATAGGAGAAATGAAAGTAAAGTTGCATTTCTATGCAAACCTCCAAATTATGTATAATTTTCTGGTTATAAGTGAATGAATTTATTATAATATACAGTTGTCTGAATCTATGAAACTTTAAGTATACTCTTAACTGTGAAAATAAATGTAAGCTTTTAGTTTTTGTAAACCTCATTTCATCTAGTGAACATGCTCAATTCTTCATATAACAAGAAAACTAAGTTCGGCTTAATGTTCTGATATATAACTCAGTTAATTATGTGTCATTATAAAATATCAAATATTACACTGGTGTTACAATTTTATATGCATTTATATTACTTAAAACTACCAAGAATAATTTGAAATTCACTAAACAAAATTGTTCTTGTTTTAAATGTGAAATATGACAAAATTATTTATTATTAATTCTAGTACTGAATGATTAATTGAAATTTACGATGGTGGTATTGAGACAGGGACTGCTACGGGTTGGGCCAGGGCTAGGAGGTCCCGGTCACAGATCCATATCTTATCTCTGCTCTTATCTCCAAGAGTCAAATGAATTTGGCTTAGGACACACATGAATCAGGGAGCAGCATTTAATAGAAGGAGACAGCGAAAGGTAACAGGGCTCCCCCACGCACAGGCGAGGGGTCTCAGAATGGTCGCCACACCCCAGTGCTCACAGTGAGCCTTGGCTACATCTGCTGCTGAGGAGGCGCCCTCAAACTGCTATTGCTGTGACTCTGCTTTGTTGGTGCTACAGCTCTGCAAGCTTGCTGCCGCGGCCGCTGCTGCTGCTGCCATCACTACCACCACCGCCACCACTTTCTTCTTCCTGCTCTTTGCCTGCTCTGCTTCTCTCCTACTGTCACTTTGTCTCTGCTTCTCTCTCACCACCACTCTCTTTGTGCTGGTCTCTGCTTTTCTGCTTCTGAGAGGCTAGCTTATATATCCTGGCAACTCTTCTGATTGGCCCTTACATCTGGGTGTTGTTGGTCCTTAGATCTGGACTTCAATTGGTCCTTAAATCAGGATTGATACTGTTTGGAGCGACGCCGTGGACTCTTGTTCTTAGCTAGTTTAGAAAAAGCCAGAAATATGGTTGCAAGCTTGAGCAAAGTTTTATTATTACAGAGAGAAACGGGGGACAGAGTAATCAAAGCACTATGCCAGAGGTGACGCAGTGGAGTGCCTTGAAAGTAAGGCAATGATGCCTTTGAACATATACAATTTTTATAAGAATCAATTATCTCTTGTTTTTCAGTTTTTCATCCTGCTTAATCAATAATCTTCTTTTCCCACCAAAAGCAGGTGCAATTCTGTCATTTATCTCTGTTATGTAAGTCCTTCTTTGTTCATCCTCACAGGGGCAGACATCACTGTGTCCTTGGTGAGTTCTCAGCATCTCCTTATCTCTATCTGCTAGAAGTTACTTATTATGTTGAAAACTTGTTTTATAATAAAGGAAAGAAAATAAACAGGAATATAGTCTTTTAAAGTATGGAAGATTTGGACTATAACTATTTTGTGTTATTAGTAATTAATATTGGGTTAATATAGCTTGCTTTTTCATCTTTTAATTTTAGTCTTAGCTGTTGTGAAAGTCTATAATTCTTTTCTAATTGCATGTGTCTGTGCCTGCAACATTCAGTGTTTAGCTGGACTAACAGCCAACTTTTAGCTAACCAAGGTCAACCTTGGCTGCAGCCCTCGGCTGACAACTTAAGACAGAGAAAAGGATTTTATTGTTCTGCCTGAGTATGAGAGCTTGTTCTCACTATTAGCAATTGACACCCATTAGCAATCAATGCAGGCCCAATCCCCATCAAGGACCCTGATTGGTCCATTTGTTTGTTTGTTTGTTTCTTTGTTGCGGTTCTGGGGAGTGAACCCAGGGACATTCTAATTACAAGCTACACCCCCAGCCCTATTTTTTATTCTTTATTTTGAAACAGGGTCTCACTAAGTTGTGGAGAGCCTTACTAAATAGCGGAGGCTGTCCACGAACCCATATCCTCCTGTCTCAGCCTCCCAAGTACTGGGATTACAATCATGCGCCACCACGCCTGGCTCTGATTGGTCCATTTTTAATGCCTCTTTGGAATCCCTGACCAGTCTTGACCCAGTAGCCCATACTACAGCTCGTCACCCTTTATCCTTTATCAGTTTGATTGCCTCACTGTACTTAAGCAACATTTAAAAAAAAACCACTTTCATGATACCACTAATTTTCTTGTTTGTTTAAATAAAGAGTCTTCATCATTTCTTATATCATATTTAAGATTCTAAATTTTCATGCCATTCCCATGCAGCACATACACATGATCTAAGACAGATCAAAAGTAAATAAAGTGAAAAAGTTAATTTCCAAAATTTTAATGATAATATAGAACAGGGTTCAGCAAACTTGTTCTGGGAAGGGCCAAATAGAAAAAAACTTTGGGCCTTTTGGACTCTGTCAAAACACTTGTTTCTGCCATTATAGCAAAAAAGCAGCCAGAGACAATATGCATAGGCATGGGAGTGGCCAAATGGGCCCAATAGACCCATACTGACACAAACAAGTGGTGGGGACAATGTGGCCAAGGACTTAGCATGCTGAAACTGTGTCTCCAATATTAGAATTTAATTATAATTATCATTTCCACTTCTTTATTATTTTTCCTTTTAAATATATGATGAATTCCCTTGCCTATAAAATATCTTCAGTATGGAAATACATAATCTTAAATATATCAATAAGAGAAAGATTTTTATAAAACTGATAATTTCATACTTAATTCTTTCCTAAGAAATACATCTAGATAAAATTTTGTTTCATATTTAATTATGGTTTATACTTTAAATGTTAAGACTGATTATAATACATGAAATACTAAATTTTACAAGAGCCAAATAACAAGAATGAAATGAGAAATATAGATATATGAAGCCCTTTTAATGAATGTATCAGCATGAATAATCTCTAAACATAGGAATAACCATCTAAGTAAATCTTCAGGTTATTGTCCCTGTCATGTCTATATCTATTTCTAATGGCTAGCTATGGGTCATATTGTCTCTGCTTTTAAAGACTAGTGGAGTCAGTTTTACAGGTGTATCAGTTTGTTGAGTGGGTCAAATAAGTTTCACTTTAGTGAGTGCTGATTCGTCCTTCAACTAAAGCATGATCTTGTGTTTTTCCACTTGCCCTCACGTAATCAACATCTCTCCACTCTGGCTGCTCAAAATCTGAACATCTCCTATGACTATGTAAGCTCAGGAAATTGTTTACCTTGAAGTTCTTTGGGAATTGTTCTTTTCTTGCCCTCATGGAGTTTCACCCTTTCTATGTACAGATTAGTACATGGGAGGAATCTCAAAAGGATCTCATGCAAATTTCTGAAGCTTTTTCTTAGAATAATTTCCTGTCTCTGGTACTCACCTCTGCAAACTCCAGCCTTCTTAACTTCCCTAAACTCTGATGTCTATCTCCTCACCTCATCAAAGCTCCATGACTTTCTGGGTTCTCCCTCCCTGTCACAATAAGAAATTGCTTCTCAGTAGAAATTTGGCGTTTGTAGGATTCCCTCATGTGTTTACCCCTTCTCTTATGGATCACAGTTATGTATTGACTCTTCATTATCTGTAAATTATTATTTTACATGTTTTTCTCCTTTTTTAGTTGTATATAATAAGAAAGTTGAATACCAATTACTTTTAGAGAAAGCAGGAAAGTGTATTTCATGATTAAATATAATAAATCCACATCTTTTTTATTGTATTAGCTGGGTGCAGTGGTGCACACCTGTAATTCCAGTACTTGGGAGGCTGCAACAGGAGAATCTGAGTTCAAGGCCAGTCTCAGCAACTTAGCAAGACCCTGTTTCTATATAAAAAAAAGATTTTTAAAAGCTAGAGGTGTAGCTTGGAGGCAGAATGCCCCTGGGTTCAATCCTTAGTATCAAAAAAAGTCATTGCATTGTAACTGTACATGATAGATTTATAGTGATACTAAAAATCCACATATTTTAATGTCAAGCTTGTATTGGAAATTTATCATTTCTGTTGTGATAATATGGGATCTTGCTCACCTTTTTCTTCATATTGAATAGCATCTGAACTAGTGCCCAAAATGGTCATCAGTACCAGCAAAGATATTCTAAATATTTTTTTATATTTAAAAAACAATATTATCCTTTCAAATACATAAACAAATGTAGTTGTTCCCTGGTATTTGTGGGATATTGGTTCTAGGACCCTCTATGAATACTAAAATATGTAGATGCTCAAATTCTTTATGTAAGATAAAGTAGTATTTGCATTTAACCTATACATAACTTCCTGTATGTATTAAATAATCTGTAAATTATTTATAATGCCTGATATTATAGTTAGATATTTGGAGTTGATGTAATTGAGTGATGAGGGTTATAATTCCAGTTATCTGGGTGGTAGCCTAGGCCAGTAGTGTATGGCTGAAGAAGGTGGGTCCCTGGGAGTGCGACTTTGGGGATTATATATGGTTTCTCCTCCCCTTGCTTTCGCTCTTTTGCTTTAGCCTCCATGATGTGAGGAACACAGCCCATGTGCTCTCCCTCTCTCTGCTTCCCGCCTCCATGCCCTGAGATACACAGTCCTTGGCCTCACATGGTTCACATGGACTGAACCCCAAAACTGAGAAAACAAATCTTCCTCTAAGTTACGTGGTCAAGTCTTTTAGATTATAGCCATGTGAGTGCTGATGAACACACCTAATCTAGTGTAAATTTTATATAAGTTGTTGTATTGTTTAGAAAATAATGTCAAAAAAACAAAGCCTGAACATGTTCAGTGCCATTTTGTTTACCAAGTATTTTCTATTCATATCTGATTGAATCCATGGATGTAGATACAGAGTGATATATGTACTTGTGATCAGTCATTTGAACCCTGCATTGTGAAACTTATGTGTTGAGGCTTGAGAAATACAAAGATTTAACTTTACCAAAGGGCATGTTAGCTATAAAACCAAATCTCTAAGATTGCCTTTCAAAATAAATTACATTAAAGAACTTTCAAGGTGAATTGGAAATGGTTGACAGCGTATGTACATTGTAGAATAAACTGACATATTGGATGGTACACTTTATGTTTGACATTGTCATTGGTAGACGTTAGTGTCATTGATGTTAAGGTATTCTTACTAGTCAAAATTAGGCAATACGGGCCAGGCGTGGTGGCGCACGTTTGTAATCCCAGTACTTTGGGAGGTGGAGACCAGAGGATCTGGGTTTGCGGCCAGCCTCAGCTCTCTCTCTCTCTCTCTCTCAGTGAGGCCCTCCGCAACTTCGTGGGACCCGGTTTCAAAATAAAGTATAAAAAATAGGGCCGGGGGTGTAGCGCAGAGGTAGAACGCCCCTGGGTTCAATCCCCGGTACCACAAAAAAAAAAAATTAGGCAATACAATCAGATGTTTTTCTTTTTTAATTAGTATTCCATTTTTATTCTGAAATTTGGGCAGATCTACAGTCGGAAAACAAATTCACACTTGATTCTTCTCTTATACTTTTATTGGTGCAATATAATTAATTATACATCATAATGAGATTCAAAGATATTAAAACATACATGCACACATCACATGGTATATTTCTCATGGATCAAATTAACAAGTATAATGCCACAGCATAGAAGTAGATTTTTCTGCCTCTTTGCTATTATAGATTGGCAAAAGCAATCAATATAATACAATAGCAGTTATAAATTATTTCAGAATTAAATTTAAAAGTAGGTAAGAGTAGGATGCTCTACACATTTGCTGGTAGAATTTAGAATTGATTAACAGTTTTTCTTTACTCTTATAATGACTATATTTTTATCCTACAGACTTTGAAAAATTGCTATTAGACTGAAAACCATATGGCTACAACTTATAACAATGCCTTTTTGTCAGATTTCAAATAGTTTTAAGCAGTAAAAGAAATGTATGTTACAAGCACACTGCAGTGAGAGAGGATAGCTAGCTATTCACCAGATGATTTCTATTTTCTTTGGAGCATGTAGATAGACCAGCTTCCCCAGCTTACATTGCACTTGTGTGTCCAGGTAGTCTCTGACCATTGTAATTGGGAACAGGTTATGTAAATCATTCCATGTTTGGGCCATGATAATTCTCTTTACAATGTTCCCTTCTCTGTTTTCCCACCCATATTCTGGTGGCTACTAAAAATAAACTCCAAAAATATAGAGTGTGGCAACCTCACATTGGGTAAGGACAGGACTGTCTGACTCAGTAAGGTATTCTCACACCTCCTTCCACTGACTGAACTTTATGTGAACAAGAAATAAACCTTTTGTTGTGTTAAGCCACTGAGATTTTGGATTCATCTTTTGTAGTATTATCTTGAGAAATACTGGTATATAAAGCCATGAAAACACTGATGTAAGTTATAAAGAGGGAGACACATGTTATGTGGTGCAGAAATGTTTAGCTGGAGCCGGGCGTGGTGGTGCACGCTTGTAATCTCAGTACTTGGGAGGCGGAGACTGGAGGATCGAGGTTCGCAGCCAGCCTCAGCTACTTAGTGAGGCCCTCCGCAACTTTGTGAGACCCAGTTTCAAAATAAAGGATAAAAAATAGGGCCGGGGTTGTAGTTCGGAGGTAGAATGCCCCTGGGTTCAATCCCCGGTACCACACACACACAAAAAAATGTTTAGTTGGCCAAATGTAGCCTATTGACCATGTAGCTCAAGGGACAGTGGTTGGAAATGGTCAAGGGGTGATATGTGTGGCTTTTAATTTCCTCTTTTGGCAATATATTTCATGAAGGAGATGCATTTAAGTAAAAATTGTCTGATTTTCAGATATCAAAGACATTACTAAGAGAGCCAGGCGTGGATGCACAACTGTAATCTCAGTACTTGGGAGCTGAGATAGGAGGATAGCAGATTCAAGACCAGCCTCAGCACTTAGTGAGACTCTCAGCAACCTAATGAGACACTGTTTCAAAACAAAAAGTAAAAAGGGGGTTAGTAGCTTGGGGGTACAATGTCCCTGGGTTTAATCTCTAGTACCACAAAAAAAGATATTACTAAGTATTGAGAGAATGTGTGCTGTGAAGGCTTGGAAAAGCCTCTGCTACTGGAAGCAAAGCAGCAAGAATACAAGATAAAAAGAGTTTGAGCCACAATTTCACAGTAAAACTTCTCAACTGAATGAAAAATTAATCCATTCAATTGAGAGAGATGATATCATGGCAGGGAAACAAAGAAGTAAAACTAAAACAATTATATCCAGAAAAAAAAAACAGGTATAGTTATTGACACATGAAAATGTGTTGAAATAGATTAGATGCTAACTATATGTAGTTGAGGGAATTGTAACATGTGCACAAACATACACAGTGGTTCACACATAGGCACACATGTACACAATCCAGATACGACATTTTAACTATTTGAAATTCAACATAGCTCTCAAACTTCAAAATTTTGTTTAAATAGGAAGTCAGCTGTAAATCCTGTGGCACTCTGTAGAGTGTATATTCCCCCAAATTACTTCTGATGTGTACATAGAAGATAATGAAAAAGAAGGAGACTTGCAGAGATAAGAACTTGAGTATAGTCAGAATTCTCACTAGCCCCAGGGCAGGAGACCTACAAAATGCCTGCCCAGCAAAACATCAGAATGGATAGGGTCCAGTGACTACTTTGGTATCCACTTCACCTTAACAAGGAGGAGTTTTTATTATAATTTTTCTATTTCTGTTCCCCATTCCATAGGGTGTGTTAGTGGGGAGAAAGCTAACTCATATATCATCTAGATATTAGTAATAAATTTCCATGGTATCATAAGAAAAGACACATGTTTGAAAGTGGCTCAGCAAGGTGATTTTACTTTTTGTAAACAGGGATCTTACCTGTAAAGTCAGGTGTGCAAGAACAAAATGGTGGGAACCTGCTGGGTCTTCTATTCCTAACATGAAGCTCCTGAACTCTGCTCCTATTGGTGGAAGTGTAGTGTTATAAACTTCATGTGATTGGCTGGAGGAAATGCCCGGGAAGGGGTTGGCACTTATTAAGTCAAGCTCTTCCTTTGATAGAAAATATTTAATTATATTCTTAAAATTACCCACTTTTTATATATCACTACTCTATTCTTCAAATTCTGTTAGCATATGGTAACTTTTGCTCTCAAAGGTGTCATCAACTTCAGCATTCCCAGCTAATTCATATCTAGAGCTAAATAATTTTCCCAGGTCATCCTACTGGTTACATCTAGTTGTTTAACTATTCCCTTGATGGCATTTCAGGTACAACTGACAAATCTCTGCTGATTGTAATATAAATAATTAATCCACTCTACATTTTAAAAACAAACAACATGGCATATAAATTAGCATATTGACTACTATCACCCTGTTCATTGGTACTAATAATTTGCTAATTAGAAAGATTATCCATGACTATCTGTCTTTTGTTTTTACATGTTTGGCAGAGCCATCTGTAAATCAAGTAACTTGTTTTTCCTTTAGGTGTCCAGTGGTCTTGGACCTGCAAAACTTCAAGAGGGATAGGTTTAGTTTCATAGGATCTTATAAGGACTCCTTTGGAGATAGGTTTGGGGCATCAGTGACATATCTCTTTTGTGAGTCTAAAAACAGAAGTACCACTGTAAATTATAGTATAAATATGTGGGGGTCTTTTAAATGACTCCATGAGTATGGCTTTTTCCTTATACTTCAGAATAGCATACTTGTTTTTTGATTAAACTTTCCTGCTGGGTATTAAAGACCAAGTAGGTAGCCCTATGTTGGGCAAACATAAAATTTTATAAAATTATTTTGCTGTTAGGGTCAGTCAAGGCTCCTCAGGATTACTCTCAGGGACTTTGTGAGGCTTTTCCTCTACCAGTTGTGCTATCTGCCCTCTCTGATGACCCTCCTTTTTGCAGAATATGTATTGGTGGCTACCAGTCTCTGGGACCTTTGTGATCCCCCCGTCTCATGAGGTCAGATGACTTACCAGAGTTGCAGGACACCTTAGCAAGGTCCTGTTTTCCCCTGGGTCATATTTGACCTTGGAGGGCAAGGGCCAAAATATTGGCTGTTCTTTTCTGAGCTCTTTTATTTCCTGTTTGTTCTCTAAATCTCAGCTGTTGAACAACGAAAAGGCAGTTTCACTGGTACTTTTAAGCTGCCTTGCAGGTAATGGCTACCATCTCAAAACAGTGGGGATTGTACTTCTGCTGAACATTAACACACAATAGGTATTCAGTTTTATAAGAAAAACACAAAAAAGAATTATCAGGAACAAAACAAATCCCATTTGTATCTTTGCAAAAAGAAGAAACTTATAAAATACAAATATATTTAACCTGCATAGAAGTTAACATATGGGTTAACTTTTACTATTGGAATGAAATTTAAAATCCATGGCTCAGTAAGATATTTATAGCTACAAGTCTATTTAGGTTACAGTATTGACAAAGATCAAAGAATAGCTCTGGACATTTTATAAGTTTAGGGAACAGTATTAATAATCACCAATAGGTTTATTATATGATGAACAATTATATTTCTCCTATATAATAATATAATAAAACATTTATTCAGTAAAAGCAAACAGAAACCAAATCTTAAATGACAGGGACTTTTAAATGGTACTGAACATATAGATGGCAGAAGTTTCAATAAATTTATTAATCATGTTATATGATTAAGATACTAAACATATAGATGGCAGACATTTCCATAATTTCATTAACCATTTTTTATGATTAAGGTTCAGATATAATCACATTGCATAAAGAGATCACTTATTACTTGCCTTGCATGTATGTAAAACCCCTATATCTAACTTTATAATCTTTTATGAAACATTTAGATAAACCTCAGATAAACAACATATTTAGCCCTCAGATGTATACACATCTATATTACAGATATATATAGTATCAAATATACTATAATAACCCAAAGTAATAGTTGTTACAATAATCTTTGTTAGGTAGCTAGTTAGACATTAGCAGATGGGGTCAGCTAGGACAGACCAAAAGTTTACCTGCAGAGCTTTGCTCACTTTGATCCCCTCCCCTTTGGGAAAGGGTGGGGGAGGAACAACACGAGGTCACTAAGGTGTGACATGAAAAGGGCAATCAATTGCTCAAATGTAATATGTATAAAGAAGGTGTCTAGAGGGACTATATATAAGACCCACACTTGGAGCTCTCTATGCCACTTTCCTTTTCCAGGAGGGGACTCTCCAGAGTCCATCTCTGGAGCATAACTCCATGGCCCCAGGCCGCCTTTCCATTCCTGGGAATGGCCCATTTCAGATGATTTTTCCCCTGGCGTGTAACCCTTTCTCTCCTCTTCATGGCCTTTCTCATATAGTGCCTTCATTTTTCTAAATAAACCTCCTGTGTTCCCCATTTGTGCCTTATGCTTGAATGTTACCAAGCAGATAAGTAAGGACTGAGGTTGTGCAAAATAATTTTAAGATCTCCCACCCTGTCACATCTTGAGTTATAAAGTGGTCATTTAACAGGCTGTAAAACACAGACATCAAACCCTGCTAAGATGCAGTTTTCTAAGTAACTAAAGGCCTAACATTGACAGTAAACATGAGATTATCTTGATAAAACATAAAACCTTTCCTCTTAAACTAGTTCTTCATAAACATCACTAAAAGCAAAAAATCTTATTGCTCAAAATATAAAGAACATAGGAAATTATCTTAATAAAAATGCCCAACTCTTGTTCTCTAGACTAGTTCTTGTTAATTTTAACCAAAAGCAGTTTAACATCTTAAGAAAATATAATTGCTTTAAACATAGAATCAATGCATTAAATGTGACTTTTTAAAAAACCTGTAAATAATACATTTTATCCTTTGCAAATCATTTATAACCCCCTTTAAACATCTTCATACCAATAAATATCTCCTTTAATTTATTGAATGTTCTTGCATTTAAAACAATCCTTATAGAATCTTTCAATTTAGACAAAATAGTCCTTTTTAGTAAAATGATATAATTTATGTTCCTTATAGTTGTTTCATCAGAACACAGCTTAAAAATTCCTTAACATTTTATTTTTAGAATCACATATTAATTAGAATTTAATTCTTAGTAATTTATGTTTAGTTAAGATGAAAAGTAAGATAATCTTAAACTGTTCCTTTATATCTTTCTGGCCAAAATACAAATCTATAGTCTCTCTGCTTTGCTTTCTGCTCTCAAAATTTGGTGTACAACTCGCTGAACATGAACATTAATATCCATAATGCAGTTTGGATACTTTGCTGTTTTGCGATTTCCTCTGCCCATTTAATCACATCATCCTTATAAGCCATGATGTAAAATAAGCATAGTTAATCTTTTAGGTCATTATTTTCACACAGATCCTAACAATGGACACTACACCTTCAACATCAAACAGAAGCAGACAAGACAATCTTAATTGGCTAGCCTGGATTTGTTAAAGATGTATAAGTCACGTGAACTAAAAGACATTTGGATCCATTTTCTTGTTTTTAATTGGTGAGCACTCTTTTATTTTTCACTGACATACCCAATCCTCATCTGGTCCAAACTAAAGATAGCCAGTAATAGTATGGGTTCTTGGGTCCAGATGAAGCAAGAATATTTAATCATCCTTTGTTTCTTTTTGCCCTAAATCCATGTATTGTCGCCACAATATTGTAACATTAAGCATAGGGACTATCAGAAAATATTTTGTCCTTAATCTTGTTATTTTACGCACCTTTCTTGTCTGTTCCTGGTAGAGACTCAATCTCCATTCTGTCTGGAGGTGTCTTGTCCCCTAACCATCTTGGTTCCCTGGCTGTGTGTGTTTCCATCAGTCTTAACTCCCCCTTTTTTCTGTGGTTTTCTCAAACTCTGACCCCAATTACTTCCCCCTCTGGCAGGACCTCTTGCAAGAAAACTGGAATTGGGGAGTCTGCTCTCTCTCTAGGGATCTTCATATGCCTCTCAAGTCACCCCCACACCACACCCCATGCTATCACAACCACTAAGGAAATACTGTCACCTCCCATGATGTTTTTTACCTTGGTCTGTGCACAGAGTTACCTAGTTGCTTCGGTGCTTGCCAGGGCACCTTTCCCCACATTACCAATCAACTTTCAACATGGGGTTTATTGTCAGCCAGGGAATGGCGGTACTTTCTCTGTCCCGGGCCGCCAGCAACTCAGCAATGGGAAGAGTCTCCCCAGAGAGAGGTCCCTGTGACTCCTTGGGTGATGATTTGATCCCCAAACAGGGCACTAAATTATTAGAAATAAATTTCCATGGAGTCATAAGAAATGACATGTTTGAAATGGCTCAGCAAGGCGATTTTACTTTTTGTAAAAAGGGATCCTGACACCAGTAAAATCAGGTGTGCAAGAACAAAATGGTGGAAACCCGCTTGGTCTTTTATTCCTAATGCGAAGCTCCTGCACTATTATCCTCTTGGTGGGAGTGTAGCATCACAATCTTCACATGATTGGCTAGAGCAGATACCAGGGGAGGGGTTGGCATTTGCAATTTCCAAGAAATGCTAACTTTACAGAAGAACATGTGCACATACAAGTTTACAAAATGGCAGTTTTACAAAATTGAGCTTAAGTCAAGCTATTCCTGTGATAGAAAAGATCTAATTATATTCTCATATAGAGGTCCTTGATGTTTTCCTCAATGCCATGACTAGTTAGGGCTTTGAATTGTTTTACTTGAGAAAGGAGTTTATTTTCTGTATGTGTGGGAGGAGAAGAGCAACTAATTGTTCATCAAACCTGGTACTTCTTCTTTCTGGGCACAGAGCCATACTCTTTTTCCTATCTTCTTTTGGAGTTAGCTATGGTCATTTACTAAATTATAAACAGGAAAGGTGGGTGGAATTTTTACACATCACTTCTCCAACCACTGGGAGAATGGAGAAGATTGTGAAGGTACACAGTGCAGCTGACTCACAAAAGGGAAGGATCCTGAGTGTTTTTGGACTAGGAAGCACAGAACTCCTCTATCTCTCCTCCTTTCTTACCCCCCCAAAAAAACTGATTAGAGTTTACAAGAGAGCACATTGAATTTCTATTGTGTTAAATCTCTCAAACCCTAGTGCTATGTTAACACTCAAAAGCATATACATATGCTTCATGTTCACATGCAAATCAACGTAGGAAATAGGGCCATGATTATGGTGATTTAAGTGCCTATATCTGATATCTGATGTCACCAATGGTGGAATTAAACTTAATGAAGTGGAGAATTGATGAAGTTTTATACTTTTTATGGTACTGGGGATTGAATCCAGAGGCATTCTACCTCTGAGCTACACCACCAGCCCTATTTTATATTTTATTTTGAAACAGGGTCTTGCTAGTTTGCTGAGTGTCTTGCTAAGTTACTGAGGCTATTGTCAAACCTGTGATACTCTTGTCTCAGCCTCCAAAGTGCTAGGATTAAAGGCCTATGCCACCATACCCGGCGCATATACCTAATATTAATGTCTGCATTTATTGAGCAATCTATATGCTGATCACTTATTTATTAATTCAGCAACATTAAAACAAGAACTTATATTGTGCTAGCCTCTACAAATGGAACAGTGAACAGCACAGACAAAAGTCCTGCTCTTAGGATGTTCGTGTCTTCTGTATGCATCATGATAAGATGATGTAGGTATTGTTTATTCCATATGTTATATCTATATCTATCTATCATCTATCTATCTATCTATCTATCTATCATCTATATATCTATATACATGATAGCCAAGAGGCTAAATAATTTGATCAAACTTACACAACTATAAAAAGGTTAAACCAAAATCTCTTTGTCCCTAAAGTTTTCAGTAATTTCATATATTGGAACATCTCAAATTATAGTAAACATTATTTTTGCTTGTTTAAACACTGCCTCACTTTTTATTTGGATGTGATCACCTGCTGACTTGCATAAGGCCAGTCTTTAACATGACTGCACTATAATATGTGGAGAAATCTTTCCTGTGAGAACTTGATCCACTTAAGTCACAAAGTCTTTTTCAGCTCATAAAAATCTTCTAATAATTGAGAATATGACTTGACCTTATGTCTCATCAACATAATTCTGTATAATATAATCCAGAAGTTGAGAATAATGTTGGTGAGTTTTGAAGTATTCAAATAACACCTTCATTTTGTCTTCCTGCTTAACGTATGATCAAAGTTTGGAACCATTTGCTAAGTTAAAGCATAACCAGGCATAAACATAAACATATGGTAATCACTGGTAACTTCTTGCCTCTCACTGTACATAGATGATCTACTTTGAAATTGACTTCCACATGCCACTATAAAATTTTGTGTGAATATATTGTCTCATACACCAAGAAACTGATTGAATCACATGTGGCAAAAATATGAACTGTAAATTAGAAAATAAAGTCTTGATTGATTTTTCCATTGTAATTCAAGTGTGACTACAAGCAAGTTAAAGAATTTTATAGACTCTGGCTCCTTAATAGACTGTTTGGGAATGGAGTTTCCCCTTGACTTTCAGTTCCTCCTGTAAAGCTGATAAATTCCATGGTCTCTTGACAGATTTAACAAATGGTGCACTGAATGAAGCCTTCTGACTACAAATGAGGAATTATTACTCCACGAGCAATTTGATGAGCATGGAGAAAAGTTGCATGCACTTTCCGTCTGGATATCCAGAGAAACTAATTAGTAGAAAGGTTTATGGAATTATAATAATCTGTTACTGTAGTTATTTTTAATGTAAAACTTCAGTGATTTTAGTTTTGGTTTGGCTGCAATTATTTTTTAATTAACAGATCAGAATGATGAACTCTAGAGTTTCACTACTACTTATTATAGTTCTCACGGCAGAGTGAAAATATTTTCAATAAAGTGAGCCTCTGAAAAAAAGAAAAAGTCACATAAATGGATATAAGTAATCTTTATTATTATTATTGTTGTTGTTGTTATTGTTATTGTTATTTTGGTGGTACTGAAGATTGAACCCAGGGGCATTCTACCTTATAGCTACACCTGCAGTCTGCCCTTTTTACTTTTTGTTTTGAACCAGGTTCTCACTAGGTTGCTGAGAGTCTTGCTAAATTGCTGGGGCTGGCCTCAAACCTGCAATCCTCCTGGTCTTAGCCTCCCAAGTACTGGGATTACAGGTGTGTGCCACCACACCTGGCACTGTGATGGAATGTTAACTATCTCCATTGTGTCAATTCCATAATGTATACATATATCAAAACAATAACAAAAGAAAGAAAAAGGACTACAGTATATAAACATTTCAGGAAATACTATATGAAAGTAAAAGTAAACTTGTTTTGCGTATCTGCAAGACAGAACCAATACACATATACTATAGTCATATTTTGACTCAAAATGAGAAATAACTTTTTTAACATCAAACTATCCAAAAGAGGTGTGAACTTCAGGAAGAAAGAAGGTATTTTGAAATGAAACATGATGACTATTTGATTGTGAAATCACAGAGAAGCTTCAACCAGAAGATGTTTTTGAACTAGATGACCCTGAGTCTTGGTTTTCTATGATATGATCAGAGAAACTTTTTATATCTGGGATTCATATGGAAGTATAAGTTGTATTTTAGTATTTGACACCTTTAACATAGGAGAGGAGGCACCAAATTGAATGAAAAGCATGAGTCGAGTGGAACCAGGAGGGTAGGTATAGTAAGTTTTCATGCCAGACCCTTCTGCTGGAGTTGAAGGTGTGTGTACTGTTGTATTCATGCATGTCTGAGGATGTCTGAAGAACTATCGGGCTAAGTCGGCTATGTGTCTATTGTTTATTCACTTGAGAGATAAGAAAGCTCTTGGAAAAGCAATGAACAATATGGTTTCTCTGAGGTAACTAAGACCACTTTATAAAAGCAGATGTGAATTATTCCCTCAGCTACCCCTCTTAGATTTGCTTCACAATAATCCAAGGGGTTCTAGTGCTCCTCTAGGGTTGAGGTTGGAGGAGGAGAAGTTTCCTTTCCCCTTGTTTTAGTGATGCAGATACATTCTGAGAAATGCATTAGTTAGGCAATTTCATTGTTGTGGGGACATCAGAGAGTCTACTTATGCAGAGTGAGATGGTTACAATGTTACGAGGCAACACAGTCTTACAGGAGCATCTGGCTGCTATTTAAAGTACTTGAAGTTCTTATTAATATTATATATTTATTTATAATAAGATTTCTGGGTAGAAATGAAAGCCACTATTTTTAAAAAGTCAAATTTAGGAGTTACATTGAAAATTAAATCTATAATCTGCAGAATCTTATTACTTAATCAGGTATAAATCATTATGAGGTCAACTAGCAAAAATTTCCATAAAATAATAATAACTCTTAAAAATTAAATATTAAATGATAAAACTTTTTTCCTATATAATAGGTGGAATTTAAGTTTCCCAGAGATGCAGTTTTATTGTTTTATTAATGAAGTGGCAAAATGTAATTTATTCTACATATGTATATACTAAAATATACTTATTAAACTAATAGTTTATTATAACTGAAATAATATTG
Source organism: Glis glis (assembly GCA_004027185.1). Taxonomy (NCBI): domain Eukaryota; kingdom Metazoa; phylum Chordata; class Mammalia; order Rodentia; family Gliridae; genus Glis; species Glis glis. The sequence continues at coordinate 38,968 of PVJS01005378.1, read as the reverse complement.
AACATACTGAAAAAATATGCTAGCATTATTTTTTTCATTAAATTTAGATAAATATTGTATATATCTTGAATAAGACATGGTCACGAATATAAAAATGAATGCTTACATTGGACAAAAACATTTTAAAACAACAGTTAAAAGGAAAGCCATAAACTGGGCATGGCGCACACTTATAATCCCGGTACTTGGATTGCAGGTTTGCGGCCAGCCTCAGCAACTTAGTGAGGCCCTCCACAACTTAGTGAGACCCTTTTTCAAAATAAAGAATAAAAAATAGGACTGTGGATGTAGCTCGGAGGTAGAATGGCCTGGGTTCCATCCCCAGTACCGAAGGAAAAAAAAAAGGAAAGCCATAATGAACAAAATGATTTCTCTAAAACAGTATTACTTTCCTCTAGACTAGAAGTATCATCTAGCAATAGCACTGGCTAAAAATAAAATTAAAATTAGAAATGTCAAATTTGACCTTATGCTTATGATTAATAGTTTTAGAAATGAAGTATGGAACAGTACAGAAAATTTAAAGAATCTAGGCAAAGTAACTTGAAGGCTCAGATAATACAATAATACCTGCCTAAATTTCCACTGAGCATGAGTTATTCCTTAAATTGGGTTCTTAAATGAGATGTAGATATTTTTTCTGTTCTCTAGAGTAACTATTAGTGATATTTATAGTTCACACACAAAGTATAATACAGCTTACTAAATATTAAATAATACTTTAGAAAGTAAAAACAAACAAAAAACCTTATTATTCTATATTTTGTAAAACATTTATGATATATTGAGTTATAAACCTAATAGAATATTTCTGACAGTATTGATGTAATCAGACCCTTATACAGGAACACCATAAATATGATTAACTCATTGTTAACTTCTGAGATGTTACTCAATGTAAACATATAATTTATGTATATTCATGAATACAACAGGAGAATAACAATTGAAATCTAATAATTTCCCAAGTGTAAGATCTCAAAATTATATGAGCTGTTTAAACTAGTAAATATTAATAAAAACAGAAAGAAAAACAAAGAATTTATACAATTATCTACTTAAATTAGGTATACCTAAATATATTCTTTGATTATACAGTTAATAATAATTTTCAATGGTTTCTATGTCACAAACATTTACTGGTTGATATTCTTTCAAAATAAATGAAAATGCACCCTGACAAGGCCATAATTCCACTAAAAGAGACCTATTTACCATTGAATTCACACCATGTCAATGTACCTTAAAACAAATATCAACATAAATCACATATTATTTATGGTTATAAACAACATCACTGGTGCCGCTTTTCCATTTCCATCTCTTAAATCATACTTCTTCCTAATTGATGATTCTGCTCTCATGGTTTAACATACTCATCTATTTTATGATTTATTCTTTCATAAAGATGTGCTGAGCCGGGCATGGTGGTGCACGCTTGTAATCCCAGTACTTTGGGAGGCGGAGACTGGAGGATCCGGGTTCGTGGCCAGCCTCAGCTCTCTCTCTCTCTCTCTCTCTCTCTCTCCTTGTCTTTCTCTCTCTCTGTACTTAGTGAGGCCCTCCGCAACTTTGTGAGACCTGGTTTCAAAATAAAGTATAAAAAATAGGGCTGGGGGTGTAGCGCGGAGGTAGAACGCCCCTGGGTTCAATCCCCGGTACCGCAAAAATAAATAAATAAATAAATAAAGATGTGCTGAAAAAATCCTAAAAGCAAAATAAATATAAAAATATCATTTAGAAAAAATGTTGTATTTTATATATATATATATATATATATGTGTGTGTGTGTATGTGTATATATATATATATATATGTATATACATATATAGTATTGTATTGACTTGTATAATTTTAAGGTTTTCTTTCTTAAAGCATTTTTCTCTTCATGACAGTAATCTATGCTCACAATAGAAATTTGACAAATATAAATAAAAAATTAAAGTTAAGCTAATTCTCCAGTAATATCTCACTTCAGTGATAGCCACTTTTTAAATTTTGATATATATCTATCTTATATTTACACAAATAAATACACATTTATGCATTCTATAGAATCATAGTATACTTATAATTTTATAAACTTAATTTCTTTCCATGGCAAAGACTGATTAGAATTAAATATTGGTCAATAATATTTTTGATGACTATATAGTATTTCATTGCACAAATAAATCACATAAGAGAGCTAACCTAAATCCAATCACTAATTTTATAGTGAATATGCTTGTTATCAAATACCTGAATGATTTTTTATTAGCCCCCCCAATTCCCACTCCCATTCCCTCCCCCTTCCCTCTTTCTCATGCTCAGCATAGTAGTTGACTTTGGTATATTTACATATGTACACCCTGTGTATTAGGGTGTTTCCCTCTTCCCCCTTTCATCCCCCTCAGTTATTTCTCCTTCTTTGCTCACCTGAGGTTTTCTCCATCTTTGTCTGGAGTCCCTCCTATGCCCTATTCTACCTAGCTTCTGCATATTAGGGAGAGCATCCGACTTTTTACTTTTTGTGACTGACTAATCTCACTAAGCAAAATGTTCTATAATTCCACCCACTTTCCTGCAAATAATGTTATTTTGTTCTTGATGGCTGCATAAAATTCCATTGGGTACATATCCCATAGTTTTGTAATCCATTCATCTGTTGATGTGCTTCTTGGCTGGTTCCATAGCTTGGCAATTGTGAATTGTACAGCTATAACCATAGATATGCATGCATTATTCTGGTAGTTTGGTCTCTATTCTTTTGGGTAGACACCTAGAAGTGGTATTTGCTAGGTCATATGATAGGTTCATTCCCATTCTTCTGAGGATCCTCCACACTGTTTTCCAAAGTGGTTGCACTAATTTGCAATCCCACCAACAGTGTATTAGGGTTCCTACTTCTCCACATCTTCACCAGATTTGTTATTGTTTGTGTTTTTAATGATTGCCATTCTAATTGGGGTTAGGTGAAATCTCAGGGTAGTTTTGATTTGCATCTCTCTGATTGCCAGTGATGCTGAACATTTTTTCATACACTTATTGGCCATTTGTATTTTTCTTTTGTGAAGTGCCTATTTAGTTCACTTTAGTTTTTGATTGGGTTGTTTGTGTTCTTAGTGGTGAGTTTCTTGAGTTCTCTGTATATTCTAGAAATTAGTCCTCTATCAGAGGAGTAGCTGGCAAAAATCTTCTCCCATTCTGTCAGCTCTCTGTTGAGGTTTTTGATAGTTTCCTTTGCTGTGCAGACACTCTTCAGTTTAATGCAATCCCAAATATTGATTCTCTTTTTAACGTCTTGTGCCTTTGGGGTCTTGAGGAAGTTTTTTCCTGTGCCTATGTGCTGAAGAGTTGGACCTTTGCCCTCTTCAAGCAGCTGCAAGTTCTCTGGTATAATTCCAGGTCTTTGATCCATCTCGAATTGACTCTGGTGCAGGGTGAGAAAGTGGGGTTTATATCCATTTTTCTGCATGTGGTTAACCAGTTTTGCCAGCACCATTTGTTGAAGAGGCTATCTTTTTTCCAGTGTATGTTTTTGGCTCCTTTGTAAAAAATCAATTGGCTGTAAGTGTGTGGATTTGTTTCTGAGTCTATTCTGCTTCATTGGTCTATGTGTCTGCTTTTCTGCCAATACCATGCTGTTTTTATTACTATGGTTTTGTAGTATAGTTTGAAGTCAGGTATTGTGATGCCTCCTGCATGGTTCTTGTTGCTGAGAACTACTTTGACTATTCTGGGTTTTTTGTTGTTCCAAATGAATTTAAGGACAGATTTTTCTATGTCAGTGAAGAATGACTTTGGTAATTTAATGGGTATTGCATTGAATCTGTAGAGCACTTTTGGAAGAATGGTCATTTTGATGATATTTATTCTGCCTACCCAAGAGCATGGGAGATCTTTCCATCTTCTAAGATCTTCAATTTCTTTTTTCAATGTTTTATAGTTTTCCTTGTAGAGGTATTTTACCTCCTTGGTTAGGTTTAAATTCCTAAGTATTTTATTGTTTGGGGGGATATCATGAGTGGAAATGTTTTCTGGATTTCCTTTCCAGTGGATTTATGGTTGGCATATAGAAAAGCTTCTGATTTTTTAAGATTGATTTTGTATCCAGACACATTGCTGAATTTGTTGATCAGTTCTATGAGCCTTTTAGTTGAGTTTGTTGGATCTTCTAAGTATAATATCATGTCATCTGCAAATAGAGATAGTTTCAGTTCCTCTTTTCCTATTTGTACTCCTTTGATTTCCTTCTCTTGCCTTATTGCTCGGGCTAGAGTCTCTAGTACTATATTCAAAGGGAGTGGTGACAGTGGACATCCTTATCTTGTTCCTGTTTTTAAGGGGAACTCTCGTAGTTTTTCCCTATTCAACATGATGTTGGCTGTGGGCCTATTGTACATTGCCTTTATGATGTTGAGATATTTTCCTTCTATTGCGATTCTCTGCAGTGTTCTTGTCATGAATGTGTGTTGGATTTTGTCAAGTGCTTTTTCAGCATCTATTGAAATGATCATGTGATTTTTGTCTTTAGTTCTGTTTATGTGGTGGATTACATGGATTGTTTTTCATATATTGAACCAAGCTTGCATCCCTGGGATGAACCCCACTTGGTCATGATGTATGATTTTCATGATGTGGTTTTGAATGTGCGTTGCTAGTATTTTGCTTAGAAGTTTTGCGTCTAAGTTCATAAAAAATATAGGTCTGTAGTTTTCTTTTCTTGAGCTGTCTTTATTTGGTTTTGGTATTAATGTGATGTTGGCTTCATAGAATTTATTTGGGAGAGTCCTGTTACTTTCTATTTCATGGAATAGATTGAGGAGTATTGGGATTAGTTCTTCTGTAACGGTTTTATAAAATTCACCTGGGAAACCATTTGGACCTGGGCTTTTCTTTGATGGTAGGCTCTTTATTGCTGCTTCAATCTCTTTGATTGCTACTGATTGATTTAAATTTTCTATATCTTCTTGATTCAACTTAGGAAGGCTGTACATGTCTTGAAATTTGTCAATTTCTTCTAGGTTTTCCATTTTGTTGGAGTATAGATTTTCAAAGCAGTTTCTGATAATCCTCTGAATTTCTGTGCTGTCAGTGATAATATCACATTTTTCATCTCATCTCCTGTTTTATTAATTTGGGTTGATTCTCTCTTTCTTTTGGTTAGGCTGGCTAGTGGTTTATCAATCCTGTTTATTTTTTTTCAAGGAACCAGCTTTTGGTTTTGTTGATTTTTTGTATTGTTTTTTTTATTCTCTACTTCATTGATTTCTGCTCTGATTTTAATAATTTCCTGTCTTCTACTGGCTTTGGGGTTAGACTGTTCCTGTTTTTCAAGTGCTTTGAGGTGTGTCATTAGTTTATTTATTTGGTGATTTTCTGTTCTTCTTATGTGGGCACTCAGTTCTATGAATTTTCCTCTTAATACTGCCTTCAGGGTGTCACAGAGTTTTTGATATGTTTTGTCTCTGTTTTCATTTGTTTCTAGAAATTTCTTAATTTCTCCCCTTATTTCTTCTCTGATCTATTCCTCATTCAGCAGTGTGGTGTTCAGTCTCTACATGTTTATGAGGTTTCTCTGGGTCTTCTTATAGTTGATTTCTAGTTTCATTCCATTATGGTCTGAAAAGATGCAGGGGATTATGTCTCATTTTCTGAACTTGCTAGTACTCACTTTGTGACCTAGGATATGGTTTATTTTAGAGAGAGTTCCATGAGCAGCTGAAAAAAAATGTGAATTCAGCTGTAGTTGGGTGGAATATTCTGTATGTGTCTACTAGGTCCATTTGGTTGATGGTGTTCCTTAGGTCTGAGGCATCTTTACTGACCTTTTGTCTTGAAGATCAATCTAGTGGTGTGAGAGGGGGGTTGAAGTCTCCCCATATCATTGTATTGGGAGAAATGTGTGATTTAATGTCGCGAAGAGTTTCTTTTATGAAAGTGGCTGCACCTATGTTTGGGGCATAAATGTTGACTATTGTTATATCTTCTTGATGAATTGTTCCTTTTTCCAGTAAGAAATGACCTTCTTTGTCTCTTCTGATAAGGTTAGGTTTGAAGTCTAATTTGTCTGATATAATTGCTATTCCTGCTTGTTTTCGAGTTCTGTTAGTGTGGATTACCTTTCTCCATCCCTTCACCTTTAGTTTGTGCGTACCTTTACTTGTAAGATATGTTTCTTGCAGGCAGCATATAGATGTATTGTGATTTTTAATCCATTTTGTCACCTTATGTCTTTTTTGATTGGGGAGTTGAGGCCATTTATATTCCGCGTGATTATTGAGAGATGGGTTTTCATTCCTAACATTTTGAGTTTTAATTTCTGTTTGAGGTAGTGTTTGTTCTTTGCCTAGTTGTTTGTTTGATGGAAATCACTGTTTTTCTGGTTCTGGCATTTCCCTATTTCTTCTTTGTAATTAATTTCTTTGAGTATTTTCTCTAGTGCTGGTTTGGAAGACATAAAGTCCTTCAGCTTTTGTTTGTCATGGAAGGTTTTCATTTCCCTGTCAATTTTGATAGATATCTTTGCTGGGTAGATAAATCTTGGCTGGAAGTTGTTTTCTTCCAGAGTTTGGAATATGTTGCTCCAGGCCCTCCTGGCTTTCATGAGTTCATTTGGAAGGTTGGAAGCGTTTCTTATTTGTTTGCCTCTGAAGGTTACTTGGTCTTTTACTCTCACTGCCTTTAAGATTCTCTCCTTGGCCTCTACATTAGTCAGTTTGATTATTATATGGCATGGTGAACCTGTTCTCTGATCTTGTCTATTAGGGGTTCTATATGTTTCCTGTACCTGTGTGTCGACCTCTTTTTCTATATTTGGAAAATTTTCTAATACTTCTCTGAATAGATTATTGATTCCTTTGGTTTCAACTTCTATTCCCTCTTCTATGCCTATTATTCTTAGGTTTGCTCTTTTAAGATCTCTTCAGTGTCCAATTCATGCTGTCAAATTGTTTTTTCTAAATTATATACTATGTGTTCATTTTTGGAGAGGTCATCTTCTAAGAGTGAGATTCTGTTTTCTATGTGGTCTAGTCTATTGTTAATGGTCTGTGTTGATGCCTTCATTTCAATTATTGCACCCTTCACTTCCTTCAGAGCTTCTTTTTGATTCCTGTTCAGGGTATCAGATTCTTGTTTATTTGATCCTTCATTCCTTTCAGGTTCTCTCTGAATTCTTTTCAGAAATCCTGTATCATTTCTACTATTAAAGTACTGAATTGTCCTTCCGGCAATATGTGCACTTCTGTGTTGGTGGGTTCTGTTGTTGTGGGGTTGTGGGAGCTCATTGTTTCTTTGCTATTCTTCCTTTTCATGAATTCAGGTTTCTTATGTTTATACCTTTGTTGCTTTTGGTAGCTTTCTGTCTCTCACTCTGTAGGTTTCCTATGTCAGTTTGTCTAATCTCTCTCCCTTTATAGTTTCTGATTCTGGAGGTAGATAGTTGCTACTAGGTGAGCCTTAAAGGTGAATAGCCTTTACTTAATGGTTATTCTCACTTGCTCAGTATAATGTCCATTTGCAGGCCCAATTCTTGGTCTCCCTCAGTGATTGGGACCCTTGCCTGGTGCTTCTCACTATGTGTGCAGGCGACCAATGTCGCTATTGTCCCTCTCACTGAAAGCATGGGTCTCCGCATTCTCCACTTGGGCTGTCCTTATGTCTCTCTCTGTCTACACCTATGGCAGGTGTCACCAGCAGGGGGCCCTGGGCTTGTGTCTCTCTTTGCCTACAGAAGCGGCGGATGTCGCTTTGACCTGATTCTTGCAAACATGGAAATCCATGTTTTCCACAGAGAGGGCTGGTTTGGTCCAATTTTTCCCCAGGTATCACAACTGTATATCCTGTGGCGATTCCCGGGGACTCTATAAGGGCACTGCGATCCGTGGGCTGCAAGTTTGTCCCACCCAAATGTCACCAGGGACTGTCTGCTTATCCATGCACCTATTGTGTCCCACAGCAGACCCCACTCCCACCTCCGCCAGGGAAATCAGCACTGTCTCAGACCCCATGAATCCCTGTGGCCGCACTGGGTGGTCTCCCTCTGGGGCGGCTTGTTGACTTACAGTCTCGTTGAGCGCTGCTCTTAATCTCTGGGGGTGGGGGGTAGACTCAGCCATTGCCGCAGGTTCTGGTCAGGCCTCTGGGAACTGGGGATTCTGCCAAGTGTGGATCAAACTGCAGTTAGTTTTTGTCTGAATTGCTGATGCTCTGCAATGCTGGTTTTGGAAGAGCTCCCTGTCATCTTTGTTGGTGGCCTGCAGAAGCCACAATGCTGCTAGCCGCCAGCGCAGTCTGACCAAGATGTCGCCACTGCCGCTTCTGCCGATGCAGCAGTTCGGGTCTGTGTCGCGCGTGGAGCGAGTCGCTGCTCGCCTTCACTGCTGCTATTCTGCAGCTGCTGGATTCACAACAGGTCACTGGTGTCTCCGTTGGTCTTGTGTGGAAGCCACAATGCTGGAAGCCGCCGGTAAAGTCCTGCCAAAATGATGCCACTGCAGCTGCCATTGTGCCGCCATTTGGTCTCATGAGTGTGGAGGAGCCGCTGCTTGCTTTCGTCTCTGCTGATCTGCAGTTGAACTTACAACAGGTCTGTGGCTTCTCTGCTGGTGGCGTGTGGAAGCCACAATGCCGGTAGCGGCCAGCCTGGTCCGGCCAAGATGGCGCCGCCACCGTCCCTTAGGTAAGGCGCTTGGAGCTTTTTACTTTCCTCTGTTTTGTCTTCTGGCTTTGATTCTGTCGCATTTCAATTTCTTCGTTGTTTAGTTCAAGTGTTTGTTGCTTTTCTTCTCCTCTCGAGAAGTTGTTTTCACGGCGATTGAGAGCCAAGTCTCAGAGAGATCATAACGTGGTATCTCCCTTAGTCGCCATCTTGGAACTTCACCTGCATGATTTTCTTAGAATCATAAATTCCTATACCTAAAAAAATCAACAACCTAGGACATGGTGATTTTGTGCTTTTTACAATATATTGTCATCTTATTCAATGCTAGTTTTCACTATTGCCAATTGATATTGCTCATTTCCCTTCAATGCAACTAAGTACATTGTAGATTCTTTCATTTTAACACTTCAATACTTATTATAAAAATTATTTTGGAATAATGTATGAGTAAATGTTCTCATTTACATTTTTTACAAAATGTTTCACTTGTTTTTATACAATTTATCTATTATTTTCTCACATATTTGAAGTGTCAAATTATCTATAGATTCTCTGATTTCTATTCCATTGGACTGTTTCTGCAGCAAATTCAATATGATTTACCCCGAGCTTCCTTCTATGTCCTCTTTTAGAATTTCACAGGGTTAGGGAGCTGTGTCTGTAATGTGCACTCTGCCCGTGGATGAAGTGGATTAGTCATAAAACCCTATTTGTTGAATGTTAATATCTGAAAAATAAAGACCCTTTAAGTCTTCCTTTCAAAAATATATGAGATATTTTTCTTATCTTTTCTTCAATTTTTTAGTATTATTTTGCTAAGCACTCCTCCCAAAATCTCTGTGCAATTTGGTTTGGTTTAACATTAAATGTACAGGCCCATTTGAGAAAAATTTTGCCTTCAGTATTGATTTTTTTCCACTCAAGAAGGTAGAATACATATTCCCTTAAATCTTTTGTTAGACTTCTCATTGAAATTTAACACTTTTCTTTCTATAGGTCTTGCATATTTCTTATGAAGTACATCACTTGGTACTTATTATTTTTCAAGTAAAATAGCTTTTTATCAACTAGTTATTGCTGGCATGCTAAATTTCCATTACTTCTCACAGTTTTGTACTACATTTTCATTATAATTCCAGATATATAAACATATCTTAAGTGATTGATAAATATATATGTAACTTTTTGTTACTTATTATGATTTCTTTTTATCTTCTTATAATAATATAAGCTAGTACTCCAGAATAACATTGAATATCATTGTTGAACATTATTTCTGTTGTCCTACTTGTTTGTACAAATGACTCTAAGGTTTCAATATAAAGTTGAAAGTTGGCTCTTTGCTTGGGATAATTTTTTATCACATTAAAAATGTTTATTGCATTCCTGGTTTACACAGAACCTCCTCCAATTACTGAGTTTGAACCAGTGTGATCACTGCATATTATAGGTATTTGAGATTACTACAGAAACTGGCTTAATTTTTCCCCCTAATGTCTTTCTCTTCTCCTAGAGAGGTGGAAGAACAGAGCCAGAATGGAAAGATCGCACAATACTCAATTAGTGGCCCACCAAAACTTTGAGGCCCTGATATACAAAGCTTCCAAAATGGAACTGTTTCTTCCAGTGGAGCATTTGATATTCAGTGGCATCAAACTTTCTGAGTATCTCAAATCATAATAATATGAACCACATATGCTAATTAGCTCAATAGAACATTTTTGTACATATCCAAACTAAAAGACGTAGAAAAGATAGACACAGGAGGACATGGATATCAAGGAGGTAGCTGGGGTTCTGTGTAAGGTTTGAGTTGGAGCTGCAGCGAAACACACAATACAAGTCAGTTACACTGGGGGGCGTTCAGTGTTCTTGTCCTTTTAGTCTTTGTTAGTCCATCCCTGCCATACTTGAACTTCTGTATTTATAATTTTTCTTAGGTAATGTACCCATGTGACAAAACAAAAGTGCAGTTATGCCGTCTGTGTTATTATTCTTTTATTCACTAATGCACCAACTATATTTGAGAAACTCACATGCATCAGAGTGTTTTAGATTTGGGAGAATAATGAGGACAGTATTAGATGAATTCCTTTGAATTAGAGCTTGGTTTCTAGTGGGGAGATTAGAGACAAAATGTTATATACACAAAGAGGAGCATACTGAGAAGTACGAGGCAAGAAATGAATAATGTGATAGATTGTAACTGGGAGGCTATTTTAAATTTATGTGAAGGGAAGGAATCTAAGGAGGAGAGTCTAAAATTCCACCATGAAAAAGAGTCTTTTGATTCAGATAATCTCTGAGGATTTTGATAATTCTGTTTATGTGTCTGGAATCCTTATGAAAATGTAATACAAAACTGAAAAGTAAGAGGGACTCGGTATATAGTTGATAAATTTAACATGACAGCAATAACCAGTTAATACGTTTAAAATAAAACTATGCCACTTATAAAGGAGTAAGTACCAAGTGAGCACTAGCTAGTTGATAATGTTCTTTATCTAGTCAGGATCCAGTCTAGAATATCACATTGCATTTACTCGCCAGGTTTTCTTATGAATCCCTAACCTATGGCTATTTCCTAGTTTTTCCCTAAGGTTTATAAACCTGTTATTTTTGAGTAATATTGGTCAGGTGATTTTTAGCATGCCCCTCAGTTTGAGTTTGTCTAAACTTTTTTCATGATAGATTGAAATGATGGATGTTTAGAAAGAATATCACAGAGATAAAGGGGACCTTCTCAAAGTATCCTGCAAGGGATAAATAATATATATATAAACACACTAAATATTCACTCTTCCCACCTTGATTATTTGGTTGAGGTAGTGTCTGCCAGGTTCTTCATTAAAAAGTTAAGATTGTTCTTAACTCTTGGTTAGAAGTGAGTCTGGCCCAAAATTAAGAGGAAAAGAATCACCAGACTGCCAAAGTTGTCCATGGCACCCAGAAGTTTAAAATCCCTGGTATCCTTTTTCCTTACATATAAACTTGGGATAATAATAAACACTCATCTCATGGGTCTGTTGTGAAGGTTATATAAGATAATACACACTCCTCACACATTTTCAAATTACCACAAAGGGAATCTCTAAAATATTCTCTAAGTGACTTGTACCTCTCCATGTCTACAACTATAATCCAATTCCAAATTACTGTCATCTTCCATATGGGCTATTGCTTAGGTTCTGAACTGATTCTTACTTGTTTTAAGGCAAAAATTATAAATGTGGGACTCACCAAATGTAAACCTTTAGTGACATTTTTTAGTCCATAAATTATTTTAAAAATTAGTAAATTTCCTATGGGATGTCCAGATTCTACTTATTTATAATAAAATAGATCTGAAAAAATGACATTTATATTTTCATGTAGCAACATGCAGCTGTAGTTTTCTATAGTCCCCACATTTTCTATTTTCCCAAGCCCATTTAATTTACTGGCCCTGCCATTATAGGTTGTGACCCTTAATTTAAAGCCTTATTATAGTGGATTATTACTTAAAAATTTTGAACTATGGATGATGCTATTGGATAATTGATGATTTTGTCTGAGATAGATAAATGTTAATCTTTTGTATGAGAAAATATCCTAAAACTAAAATGACTTTTAAGGATGCATTCTGAATGTGAGTCTTTTTACTCAACAAATGGGCACCAAAAACAATTGATGGTATCACTGAAAAATAGCTCTGTACAAAGCCAGGTAGAAAATAATTTCTTTAAATTCTGTATAATTTTGTAGGTAAAAAAAAAACATTTTCCTGAATATCTTTTTCTAACTGGAAGGAAAAAATGTGTCTAGCTAACTTTTAATATTCTATAATTCTTAGCACAGAGCCCACATAAATATTTAACAAAAATTCATAACATAATATATAAAATAAATGACAATTCAGTGATTTGAAAGTTAGCTTCAATTATTTTCAAAAGCACTTATCAACATGTTAGTAACTTTCTCATCATTACTGGTAGGATAAAGTAACTTTTACACATGGTTGAAAAGAATTTATTGTGCAGATATGACTTATTAAAAATATATTTTCAGTTCTCAGTTATTTTCTATTGTGTAAACACATTAAGGAAAAAATGTGATTCTAGAAATTGCTTTTAAAAAGTTATACAGGTAGCTGATATTTGGAACTGATTGATCAGTTATGTGTTTTAAAATGTGTCAGCTTTTGATCTCTCAAAAAGCCAATTGCATCCAAAATAAAGGTACCAACTCTAGGCTAAGAGAAATGTACTTTAGTGGAGAATTAAAAGCTGACTTGATCAAGTACACTAGTTCTCCCTTATCCACAGAGGATAACATTCCAGATAGTATCAAATCCTATGTATATTACTATCCCAGATAGTATCAAATCCTATGTATATTATGTTTTTCCTAGACATTCGTATCTATAATAAAGTTTAGTTTTATAAATTAAGAACAGTACAAAAATAACAACAATAATAAAATGAAATAATCATAATCATATGCAATAATAAAAGTTAGGTGAATGTGATATCTTTCAATCTCTCAAAATATCCTATTGTATTGTATGGCCCTCCTCCTTATTGTGATGTTGTGTGATGGCATAATGCCTACATGATGAGAAGTGAAGTAAATGATATAAGGAATTTTTATCTAGCAATAGGTTACCTTTTTTTTTTTTTGGTACTGGGGATTGAACCCAGGGGCATTCTAAGTCTGGCCACACTCCTGTCACTTTTTATTTTGAAACAGGGTCTCAATAAGATGCTGAGGCTGGCCTCAAACCTACTATCCTTCTTTCTCACCTTCCCAAGTACTGGGATTACAGGCCTGCACCACTGCGCCCAACATACTGTTAGGCTACTATTGACCTTCTTACTTGAATACAAGAATTATGATGCTGGGACAGTTGATCTGATAACTAAGATGGCTAAGAAGTGGCTAAGAAGCAGGCAGTGTATACAGCATTGATATGTTGGATAAAGGGATGATTTTCATCCCTAGTAGGATTTTCATCATGCTGCTCAAAACAGTGCACTATTTAAAACTTATAAATTATTTCTTCAATTTTTCCATTAATATTTTTGAACCATGTTTCACTTCAGGTAACTAAACCTATAGAAAAGAGAAACCATAGAAAAGTGGAACCACTGTTCTTCAAGAAAAATAAAGGAAAGGATATTTGACTAGAAGTCCTTAGAACTAATGATTTCAGCTTTGTCTTTAACTTTTGTACCTACAAATAAACTGTCATATAAACGTTTGTGCTTCTAAAGTTCTTTGTTTTACTCCAACTATCACAAGTGGTTGAAAGAAAACTCAACAAACAGAAGATCATGCAGGTGTTGTTCCTCACATTGGCACAGACTACAATCACCTGGGGGAGATTTGAAAAAAATAGATGTCTTGTCCCATCTGTAGAGATTCTGATTTGACTGATCGGAGGTGCTATCCAGGCATGGAGATTTTCTTTTTCTACCTTTCCCAGTTTATTTTAGTGTGCAGCCAAGTTTGAGAGCCACTGTTGTAGCCCATGACTAAAATTGCATGAATATTCCAGTATTTCTTATTTTCTCTCACAAATGAAAACAAAAGAGGCTTTGACTTCAGACTTCATGGATTAAAAAAATATAAATCTGTAGATTTACAGTGAGAATGGCCCAGTTAATGACTGTTTTAAACCTGTTACTAGCAGTGTCTGGCTCTCTTTATATCTCGTTGGCTATCTCATTTCTTTCAACCATTTGAGAGACAAAGGAAGAGAGATAGAGAAAATAATTTTTTCATTTTATCATCTCCAAATGCCCATGGTTATGTATATTGAGTGTACCCATATTTTATGGTCTCATATATTATTTGAAGCTGTAATAATTTCCCAGTTAAAATAACCATGACAAGAGCAAATGTCCTTTTCTTTCTTATTCTAAGCATTTGTTTCCTTTTCTTCTTTTTTGTGGAACTGGGGATTGAACCCAGCGGCATTCTACCTCTGGGCTACACCCCCAGCCCTATTTTTTATTCTTTATTTTCAAACAGGTTGTGGAGGGCCTCACTAAGTAGCTGAGGCTGGCCACGAACCTGCAATCCTCCTGTCTCAGCCTCCCAAGTACTGGGATTACAAGCATACTCCACCACGCTGGGCCTTATTCTAAGCATTTCATTGCTGAACTTTCAATAGCTTGTGTCACAACTGCCACTGTGTCTAACCTCAAATGTTCTTTTTGCCAGCTCCTAATGAATTTTGAAGACACTTTAATCACTGCAAGACTCTTCTACTTGCTAAGAAACAAGGGTCCTGGAATGATTATAGAGAATGAAAATTCTCTGACCTCTCAAGGACATTTCATCCTCATGACTGGTGCTCCCCCAGATAGCACTGACTGCAAGGTAGCACCCCGATGACCAATTTTCAGATTTGAATAAGATTTAACACAATTTTAACTATACATCCATGCAAACTGGAAGGGGCAGTTTAATTTAGAAACTCACTTTTATAAGGCAGAATGGACCTTGATCACATTATCAAGCTGAAGTGAGGCATCAGTCTTCCTTCAGGTGTGATCCTCAGCCAGAAACAACATCATTGGAGAACTTGTTAGAAATCCAAATTCTCAGACCCCATCACAGTCTTCCCGAATCAAAATTTTGTGGAGTCTGGCCCAGGAATGTACAGGTGATTCCGGAGCATATTAAACTGTGGTAGTACTACCCTGGTACCTACAGTAAGCTAAAACCAAACTATTTCAGAGAAGAGAGAAGGCTCAGGTATATTTCTTTTGTGGCCTTGATACCTTCAGGGGTTTATAAAGTCTAAAAAGTGACATTTACCCAATGTAAGAGAAAACAAGCCAATAAGACAGTGATTAAAGGGTCACACTGTAGGCTGCTACAGTCAGAAGGAGTGTGTAATGTTGTTACACAGCAAGGAACATGGAGTTTGTGTTTCTGTACATGAAAGGAATCTTTTCAGGTTGGACCCAATGTGGAATTTAATCTTCCTGTCAAAAGAAATTGAATTATAATCTCACACTTTGCTACAGCTCCATCACAACACACAGGAATCTGGCCAAGGGCACAAACATGTCTCAGAGAGACAGAGAACAGAATACCACAGTGCTAACTTAGTAGACATCATTTCCTGGGAACAAGTCATAGAGAGAAGGCATTTTCAGAGTGCCCAGAAGCAAAAAGTCACCCGCATGAATTCTATAAAGCTAAAAATAGAGATAACTCAAGCTCAAGAAACATAGTCAACAAAGGTCTTAGACTAGCAACAAGCAAAAACCTCTGATGACTGTTTTTTGTTTCTCCTTATAGAAAAGTATTAGTCTAGAATTTCAGTATGGCAAAAGGATTGACTGTTCCCTGCAAATAGGATATAACATGATTAGTCACACCTGTCCACTGAAAGAAAGTAACAGAAACCCTTCCCCCTGTAGCTAGTTGGTTTTTTTAATAATTTCTAGTTTAATAAGATAGTATTTCTATATATAATCTTTTATGTTTTCATCTTTTCAATCCTTCTGATCTATAGGTCTTCCACTATTTGAATACTTACTAAGAATGACACGAAGTGCCCAGTAAGCAATAGAGTCAAATCCTTAATTGAAAAAAATGGTTATAAAAATATTTTTTTTAAAATGTAGAACTTATGCTTCTCAAGAACAGAAATTTCATATATACACAAAACTTTGTGTATCAAACTAGAAATTTGATAACTTTGTAAATAAAACTATAAAATTAAAAATTTAGAATATAATGAATATAAAGCTTACAGTGTAAGCTATGAAGTAGGGAAGAATGTCATCTGAAATTATTTAATAGGAGTATTTCTGACACTGAAAAAAAAAGAAAAGAACTGAGGGTTCCGTTAAATTCAGGGGGTGTGGCCAAGATTCAGATGCTAATGCTTATTTCAGAAGAGGACTATTGTGCACCTAACCAAGGCTGGGAAGTGGCAGGTTCAATCTGGTCCATCCAAATATGAAGCCAGGCATTGAGAGGGGGTGAGGCATGGTTTTATTCTAGCTGTAGCAGGCTGAAATAGGAGGTCTAGACCGCCAGTCCCCAGTGGCAGCTGACCGAGTACAATAGTGCTCTGCAAAAGGGGCTTCCCCAAGGGGCTTCTGTATATCTTCATATCCTCATGCCTGTGCATCTGCAAACTGGACCATCTCTGATCAGTTTATATATCAAATCAGAACAGAAGTGGCAACTGGCCAGGGCCCAGAGCTGCATAAGACAATAAAAGTGTCCTCAGGACATGCTTAGCTTTTTTTCAGACAACAGTGGCCTTCATCAAAAGGAGGCAAGGAATCCTAACTAACTCCATGTTTTGACTGTTCCCATGTTCTACCCCACTGGAGTTTCTCCCCTCAAAGTCTACACGATCCTTGTCTTCTGTGAGCGCCCCTGTGCAAGGTGTAAGGAACATTGCAACCAAATGCCACAACAACAATATAAGCTATGATAGCTAACCTAATGCTCACAAGCAATAACCGCATGTGTTCATTTTACTGGTAGGTTCCAGACTTTTACTGCCACCCACAGTGTCCATTGCCTTGCATATAAAAGGTGATGATGCAACCATTGGGTCACATCTCCCACAGGTGCTGTCAGCCTCGTCATTGCCTGGGGAGGCCAGGGGTGCATGCCCATTCACAGGAGGTGCTCAGTACACACTCTGTCCATAGAAGGTGCTCAGTGTATGATAAATGGTCACCATCTTTTGGTGACCTAGTTTCCATAATTCCTGCTAACAGGCTTTAACCCACAGGAGTCATAAGCCAATCATTGGCCTGCCAAGTGGCTCTCCTCATCGTTAGGCACTGATACTGTTACAACATACTGACAATAGGGAGTGCTCATGGCAAATGGTTGTCCCAAATCCTAGCCATTCAGCAGGATAAGAGTAAAAGACTTATCCACAGATAGGACTGTGGCAGATGAGGGCAGGTGACTTGAAAGACCATACCAAACTCACTTTTCCTGTGCCTGCAACTTTATAGGCTTTATGTGCAAAAGCAAAGGGGAATGAACGCATAGCAGGACACTGTGAGAAGACAAAAGCTCCCCGCGACACAGTGGTGTCATCTGCTGCCCCTGGGAAAGTAACATGGACCATCAGGGGCCATTTGCCCGTCATCCAGGGGGCTATCTGGCAGCCCAGTTTTAGGCCCTGTGCCCATGGAGCTTTAAGGGCCACCCAACATGGGTGGGGAGCTTTGACCTTTCATGGCCAGGTCCACATACCCATCTGTTCTTTGGAAAGGCCATTAGGAGTGGGTAGTGAAATGTTTTGTTGTTGAAAGCCTCCCTTGTGGCTTTGATCCTTCAAAGCCCACAAAACAGACCACAGCCATTTGTTTATCCTGCCAAAGTCAGCATGGGCTCAGTGGTCCACGGACCTTGATTCAAAGTCTGCTGTAACATTCAATGATGCCCGCTTCCTGAGGGTGGCATGGGGCATGGAAGCACCATTCAGTGTCCAAGTCCCAGGCCCATGGATGCACCATGACATCAGTGAAATATGTCTTTATTGCTTCCCAGCACAAGAAAAGGCCTTTGTGCTCAAACATTGCACACGACTTTTCCAAATCTGCCTCTGTAGCCCTCTGTTCAGGGTACATGGCCAACAAGCCCATGGAAATGTCCACATAAGTGACAGCATTCCTGTACCCCTCATTGGTCCTATAATTTTCACTTGCCATTGGATGAGGGCTGCTCTGCCCCTCATCACTTGTCCATTGATGGCTGCCAAACACTGGGGATACAGTCTGGAACACACAGTACATTTTTTATACATAGTAACCATGTCTGTCTGGGGACCCAGCCCCATGGGACATACTTTCCAAGGGCACAGCCAAGGGAATACTTCCCAGGAACATATCCTAGGGAACCCATTTCCAGGAATGCAGCCCAGGGAACACACTTCAAAAGACCCTTGTGCATTTGGCAACCACAGCTCTGGTGAACATGGTGTCTCTCAAGTGTTGTGTGAGGTTCCTTAGATCCAAGACTCCTTCATGCTCTCTCCAGCACCACCAGCCTGTTTGCTCCTCACGTCACAGCCCCTGTGAGCCAGCTGGACAAGGATGGGGGTGGGCAGAATGGCCCAGCCCATGGGGACTGGATTTACATGCGCCTAGGAAGTGCCCACCCTGCCTGGGTCTTTTTTACCAGCAGGCAGATTCATGCCTCCCTCTGACTACAGCTACCCGCTCTGCCTCTCAAGCTTTTGCAGGTGGACCAGGTTTGTCCTGCTCACTGCTAAGCAGTTCCCGGGACCTTTGGGTGTCTCCTTGGAAACCAATTATCGTATATAACTTTCTCATAATGTGCAGCCGTGAAGGGGCATGGCATTTGCTATTTGAAATGGCCCCAGCAGCTCCAGGCATCCGCAGAAACCTGGCAGCCTGACCCAGTGGCTGCTCAGCAGTACCTGGGGCCCAGTCACATGCTTGTAGGTGGGTCCTTTGGTTCTCCCTCTATGAGAATTGAGACAGGACTTGGGGACTGTTTCCTCCTCCTGGAGGTACTTCTGCAATTTTATACCCTGAGTACTGGGTGTTTTCCCCCACCCTCCACCCCTGCCTTTGAGGCATCCTATCTGCCTTCCTTAGGAACTAGAATCTCTGTTCTGGCTTCAGCTGTTGCCAGAGAGATAAAAGCAGGGCATTAGGCTTTTGGTCAATTCTTCTTGGATTTACTCCTATGGCCAGGAGCTCTACCCACACCTGAGCCAGTCCAGGAGACCTTAGTTGGCTTCCCCTTTCTGTTTTGGGGTCCTTTTGTTATGTCCTTTGTCACCGTCCAAATCTTATTTAGCCAGCTGCAGGCCTTAGCTTCTCCTGGCCATAAACATGGCAGTTAATTCATTCAAGGCATGGCCTTCACAGGGCAACAGGAGAGGAATCAGGGACCTGAACAGGGCTGGAGGAGCACTCTATCATCAAGTCTCCCATCCCTGCCATGAACTGTCCCTCACTTGGCCCTCTAGCATTTAAATTATAAGTGGCATTTCTCATACCCAATTCTCTCATTACTTGGACAAGCTCAGCTTAACTTTGCCACTTATTTGTGGATCCTGGCAGATCCCCTGCATGTGTTTACACTGTGCGAACAGTTGACATTAGCCAGTTAAGTAGGGAATGATCTCCCTGTCCATACCAATGACTGTTTCCCAGCCTCTGTTGCACTCAGGGGTGCGTTGTCACAGAGACAAGTTTCTCTATCTCCTGGCCACTGAGGGAGGCACCATTTACCATCAGATCCTGTAACCTTAGCAGCCAAGGGGCTGATGATTCAGTAGGCTTCTGATGGAACTGCCTGCCTAATGTTATTAGCTCCACCTGGGAGTAGGGATAATATGTCAGGTGTTTTACTTCTTGGGGAGAGGCCTGTGGGTTTCCCCTTGGAGCCAGGGGCTGTTGAGATTCTACCTTTTGTATGACCACTGGCCTGGCATGCAGGGTGGGGCCAGAACCCTCCTCTTTCTCCAGCAAGCATTTGATTTCCTCCAACATCTGCCATAGCTGCTTCTCTGCTTTCAGCTCTGGGAGCTCTGTGTGCACCTCCCTCCCCAGCATCTAATCTCTTTCAATGCCTGTTGTAGCTACTTTTCTGCTTCCAACTTGTCTTGGAGTTTTTCTGCATGGGCTGCTTCCCACAGTGTACAATCCATCTACGCACAGACAGCTGTGACAAAGATTCATCCCACATCCACAGCCACTTTGCAGTGGCTGTGATCATCAAAGGTCTCACCCAGCTGCTGGAAAGTCTTTTTTTTTTTTTTGGTGGTACTGGAGATTGAACCCAGGGGCATTCTACCTCCAAGCTATACCCCCAGTCCTAATTTTTATTCTTTATTTTGAAACAGGGTCTCACTAAGTTGCAGAGGGCCTCACTAAGTACTGAAGCTGGCTGCGAACTTGCGATCCTCCTGTCTCAGCCTGCCAAGTACTGGAATTACAAGTGTGCACCACCACACCCGGCTCTGGAGAACTTTTTTAAGCTGGACGTGACTCCCATCCACTTCACACCATGCTTGTGGGGGTGCCCATGCCCCCAAGAAGCTGGTTACTGAATGCCACTCACTTGATACTGACTAGCCCCTCCACCCCTCCCTCTAGAGCTGAAGGCTTTATATCAACAGTATCAGATCCTTCCAACTACTCCAAGTGTTGGGTAACCAACCAAAGATGGGAAGTTGCAGATTCAATCTGGTGTATCCAAAAAAGAAGCAAGGCATTGAGAGGAGGTAAGACATTGCTTTATTACAGCTGCTGAAGGCTGAAATAGGAAGTCTAGACCTCCAATACCCAGTGGTGGCCAAGTAGGTACATGAAGCTCTGCAAGAGACTTCCTCAAGGGGCTTCCATATATCCTCGTATCCACAGGCCTGTGTATCTGCACACTGGATTGTCTCTGCCCAATATATATATCAGAACATAAGTGGCAATAGACCAGGGCAGAGTTACATAAGACATTATAGTCTCCTCAAGGACAGGCTTAATTGTTCTTCATACACCAGTGGTTTTCACCAAAGGGAGCTGAGGAAGCCTAGCACACACCATGTTTTGACTGTCCCCAAAATGATCATGGACACATCCCTAGCAAAATACAAGTTCAAGAATGGAGTTTAGAATAATAAACACCCCAGATCAGTTTGAGGCCTAAGTACTAGAGCATAAATGATTGGATTTTGAGCATATATTCTATTGAACTGCAAGCATTATCAAGTCTTACACCCAAAAAGTAGAATGAGGCTAACAGAGTCCTTAGATAAATGCATCTGGATACAGTCTCCCAGTGGTTTCTTATGCTTCAGATTGGTCCAAACTTTTAGTTCTCAAAGAAAACTAATAAAAGCATCTGAATATTATCCACATAGTGACTGAAAAAGTTAGTATCTCTGAAGAAATCCTGTTGTTTGGATGAAAAGGACCTGTGAAGATATGACTACTTGAAGTCATAGCAAGACTTCTCAATAGATACATTGGTGACAGAGGCCAAAACCCTCAAGCTAAATGGAATGTCCTACATCCACATAGAGCTAATAGAAGACAAAAGAAATAAGGTGCATCAAGAGAATGGAGTGTGTATATATGATGGTGAAGGTGATTGACCCTGTAATTAAAGCTTGGTGAGGGAGAAAATGATTGTGAAAGCTATAGTAGTAGAGAAAGTGATCTATAAAGAGAATGCATGTTAGTCAGGGAAATACAATTAAGATGATGGAGGGGCTGTCATTATTGATAACAGTTTTTGTTTCAATGACAAGGTGTAAGATATTACCAGGGGAGTGAGTGACTGAGATAGACGATTACAAAAATAGTGTCTAGGAACTAAAATGTATACTATTAAAATGATCAGTGTTTTTAAATTATCAAGAGTTATGTGATTATGTTGGAGATCTAGGCTTGAAAATCTTTAAGGAGTTAAAGGGCAGGGGCTCATTGCTGTTGATGACCACAAGAAGGAGATTTAGTGTCTTAGTCAGCATTCCCACTGCTATAATCCAAAGACCTGACCACGGAACTTAGAGGAATGTTTATTTGCTCATGATTTTCCTTGGAGATTTGGGGGTTCAGCCCATGTGAGGCTGGGGACCCCAGATCTCAGGGCATGATGGTGGGAAGCAAAGAGGGGGAGAGCACAAGGCTTCACTCTCACATTATGGAGGCTAAAGCAAGAGAGAGACCAAGGGGAGAAGGAACCTTATATAATCCCCAAGGTTACAGCCCCAAGGACCCACTTTCTCCAGTCACTCCTTACCAGCCCAGACCCCCACATAGATAAATCCATGGATTTATCCACTGCTGGGATTACAACCCTCATGACTCAATTACATCAACTTCAAACACCAATTTATGAGCTCTTCAGGGGCTATTCTATATCTAACTATAACATTTAGTGAGTGATTTAGCCTGTTATCAATCCCCAAGCTGGGGATTGATGTGTCAGGTAAGGAAGGAGGGAAATAGTCTACAAATGGCAAAGAGGAGCACTACTCTGTCTAATTATATAGTAACACAGCAGGAGCAAGGCCCAGTACATGAGAAGGCTTCAGAGGAACCAGTGTTCAGATTTATGAATAGTATTCTTTTCATGTATTTGTACCTCATATAATATCTCAGCAATGTTTTGTACTTTCCAGAGTAGAGATCCTGCCAGAAGTATCTTTTTCCAGAAGTATCCCTAAGAATTTCAAACTTTTTGATGATATTAAAAATTGTAGCATTTATTTAATTTACACTTTTGATCATTCATTGTCAGTAGATTTAAATTTTTTAATAAAAATTCAGTTATCTATTACCTTATAAATTTATTAGGGTTAAGGATGGGGAGCAGTTTAGTTGGGAGGTTATGGTTCAGAATTTTTCATGAGGCTACTGTCAAGGTGCTGATCAGAGGTGCCATTGTGGAAAGTCTGGACTGGGGCTGGAGAATATGCATCCAAGCTCATTCACTTCCTCTCAAGATGTTGGAATAAGAGCCTTCTTTGCCTCTGGGTCTACAAGCAGAGCATCTCTGACATGGTGGTATGCTCCTGGCTCTCAGAGATCCTGGGGACAATTCTTGGAATCCTGAGCTCAGTCTTCAGTGATAAATTTTAAGATGGCAGATCTCAGGCTGAAGCCCAGAGGGCTGTATTATTAATGAATATGGAGTGTGAGACCTGGGTGTGAGTGTGAGTGACCACATCACCTTCTGATCATTTGTAAGTCTTTTTTTATGTTCCATTTTGTATAGGTTTTACTGCTGCATCTTCAAGTTCACTCACCTTTTCTTCTGCAAAGTTAATGTGCCATTAATTCCATCCAATGTATTCTTCATATCAGAAACTATAGATTTTATTTTCAAAATTTTACTTGTCTTTCATATTTTTCATGTCTCTACTGACACTTTCAAATATCTTCTTGAAAATATGGAATATAAGTATAATAACTGTTATACTGTCCTTGTCTACTGATTTTGTCATCTGTGTCATTTCTGGGTTAACTTCAATTTACTGAGTTTCGAGTTCTTCTTATAATTGGATTTCCTATTTTACTACGTCTTTGCATGAACAGGAACTTTTTTTTAGATGCCAGGCATTGTAAATTTTATCTTGGAGGGTGCTGAAGCAGATACCTGTTTTAGTTCATTTAACAAAGGTAATGGTGATACTGTCACAGAGTAAGTGTGGAAACTGGATTTAAATTTAGAAAGTTTGTGTCCAGAACTTACCACATATAACACCTTGTCATCTCTGTTTTTCCTACTTTGCCTTTGGACCTGGCTACTTTATTAACTGCCATTACTTGCCTGTTTCTTCTTTCCCATAATAATCTTGGTGCCACTAAATTATGTCTCTCTCTCTGAACCTGAAACACTGACATTCCTTTTATTTGAAATAATATCAGATTCTAAACCCCTTGCTTGTGCAGATCACTTAAAAATGTAGTCTCCTGAATTATACACATCTTCCTAATACTCTGCCTGTCAAGTACAATGATGTCAAATAGGCACATTTTGCTAAATTGGATGTATGCTCAACATTGGCAAAAGCAGCTTTTACATAGGAAACATTAATCTGAAGCTTGGAGGAATAAAATAAATTCTATAAGGCTATGACAAAGTGTGGGCATATGACATTTGGGCACTTGTATCATTTTGATGTAGCTGCTTTGACCTAGGGACATTTTAAACTCTGCCTTGGAGAAACAAGAATAGATGAAAGTTAAGCATGCTGATGGTCAGACATACCAAGCAACAGGATGTCCATGGGTTGTAAGGCAGAGGATGTTGGGAAATGTGATTTAAAAACAGTATCTTCTCCAAACCCAAAAAACTCTTCACAAAAGTAATAGATAGAAAATGGCTTTATTATTAAATAAGCAGCAAATCAGAATGTGATGGTTATGTCAAGCAATACAGCAAGAGATTGGGAAGACAGAAATATAGCTAAGTAGATACAATGCATTACATACATCCTCTCAAGATAAACAATAACTAATCCTCAAGTAAGAGGACTTGATAATACCACTCATCAGGCAGTTTCTCCTTAATGCACTTTGTTGTTGGGATAACCATTGGTGATAGCTAATTGACTCTAACCAAAGGAAAAATAAGCTTCTCACATTTTTACAACAGAGGTAGTTTTGCAACTTGGAACAAGATGTCCACAAAAGTTAGATTCCCTTTTCCACAGAAATAGAGAGAGAAGGGTGCTATCCCCTTTGATATTTACATTTCAAATACAGGCTCCCAGGCCTTGAAGGAAGAGTTTCTGGGTCACAGAACTGACAAAAGGCCTACATAGTTTTCAAAAGAATTCAGATACATTTCAAAGAGAGGAAAAATGACATGAATTTTCTAAAGTTAATGCTTTAAGTAAAAGGGTGGGAGGAGAATATTTTTCCTTATTTTCAACCAGGATAATTAAGCCTCTTATTTTTAATTTCTAATTATCCTTACTATGGCAGTCTGAAACCTTGTTCTAAGTATGAACTCAATACTAGCAATATCAGGATCACCTGGGAATTTTGTTAGAAATGTGGAATTTTGGTCCTCACCCCAGGCTTACTATATAAGAACTATATTTTTAAAATATTCCCCATTTATTCCAAAAAGCACTGTTTTGCCAGGCATGGTGATACATGCTTGTAATCCCAATACTTGGGTGGCAGGATCACAGGTTCGAGGACAGCCTCAGCAAGTAGTGAAACTCTCATCAATCTAGTGAGATCCTGTTTCAAAATAAAAATAAAATAGGGCTGAGGGTGTAGCTCAGAGGTAGAATGTCCCTGGGTTCAATCCCCAGTACCATAAAAAATAAAAATAAAAATAAAATAAATAAAAAACATTGTTCTATGGGATGTCAGAGGAGTTCCAGGTCTTCATATATACTGACTCTAGGTCACAAATTGTTTCAGGCTTCAAACAGCCAGTCTAACTGATTATTAATGTTACCCCCAGGTACTCAAGCCAACATACGGAAATTCAAATCTCGAGTAATTACACCGGAGTAGATGACTTCAGCCGGACTCTATACCTCATCGCTCTTGGTTTAACACACCTAGAATCCACTCCCACAGATCCGTCCAAGATATCTGCATACACAGATTGGCTAGGTCTTATAACTCTTTTGGAGTATAAGCTATTTCCTCTTAAAATGTGTCTTCAGCTTTACTAGCCTGTCTATGTTTATGTTTCATTTCATATCAGGGGACAAAAGATCATGTCCAATGGTGAGAGTAAGTCTCCATAGGTGGCAACTGACGTTAGATGCTGTTTTCAAAAAGCATGTAGAGAAGAAGGTGGTGCTCTTACAATGGTAGAGGTGGGTACCAGCTGCTTCTATGGGACGCAGAGAGCTTCAATGGGATTTTCAAGTGCAAAATTTTCAGCCTCATTTGTTTCCTAAGATTTCCCCCATCAAACATGTATCTTAAGACCCTGTTCCTTTCCCTCTGGTCCTGGGGAACTTGAGCATTTAATAGAGCTACAGCTCTCCAACTCTTATTTTTCTTTTTTCTTTTAGATTTCTTTTGGAACTTGGAGTTTAACTCAGGGTCATTCTACCTCCAAGCTATAACCCCAGCCATATTTTATTTTTTATTTTGAAACAGAGTCTCACTAAGTTTCTGAGGGTCTCACTAAGGAGTTGCAGAGGCTATCCTCAAACCTGCAATCCTCCTGTCTCAGCCTCCCAAGTACTGGGATTACAAGTGTGTACCACCATGCCTGCTAACTCTCCAAATCTTACAACCAAAATAAAGATGTGATCTTTCAGGGAAATGTGATTTAAAAACAGAATCCTCTCCAAAACCCCTCCCCCCAAAACAAAACAAGCAAAACAAACTCTTCACAAAGGTAATAGACAGAAAATGTTTTTATTAAATAAGCAGCAAACCAGAATGTTATGCACATATCAGGCAATACATCAAGAGATTGCAAAGCGAGAAATCTCACCCTTTTATATAGCTATACAATAAGAGATGAGGTACTTCTTTAATATAGCTTCAGTTTTCTGATTTTCCATTTGTTTTCTGTGTTGGATATTCACGGCCTTTAATTTCTTCTTTCTCTGTATGTTCTCTAGGGCCACACTGTGCAACTGACCCAGGCTAGAAAGTTGAGGGTTTGATCTGGTCCATTCATAAAAGAAGTGAGGCATTGAGAGGGGTGAGATGTAGATTTATTCCAGTTGTGGCAAGCTGAAATAGGAGGTCTAGGCCTCTAGTACCCAGTGGTGACCATCTGAGTACAATAGTGCTCTGCAAGAGACTTCTGCAAGGGGCTTCCATGCAGTGGACAGTCCCTGTCCAGTTTATATACCAAAGAAGAACAAAGATGGCAGTGTACCAGGGTACAGAGGTGGCACCATGCCATGGCAATATGAATCTTCAAGGACATGCTTAGTTATTTTTTATACAATAGTGGAATTTAGCCGAAAGGGAGGCAAGGGAGCCTAACACACACCATATTCTCATGGTCGCCATACTTCATGCCTTTAGGGTTTCTTATCGCACAATCTACATGATTCCTATCTTCTGCAAGTGCTCCTGTGTGAGGTGTGAAGAATATTGTAACCAAATGCCACAATAGCAATACAAACTACAACAGTAACACACTGCTTACAAGCACTAACCATGTGTGCCCATTTTATTGGCAGGGTTCGGGCTTTTATTGTCACCCATGTTGTCTGTTGCCTTGCAACTATTGAGCCGTGTGTGTGTGTGTGTGTGTGTGTGTGTGTGTGTGTGTGTACTGGGGGCAGGGGGGGCGGGATTGAACCCAGAGGCATTCTACCTCTGATCTACATCCCCAGTCTCATTTTATTTTCTAATTTAGAAACAGGGTCTCACAGCCAGGTGTGGTGGCGCACGCTTGTAATCCCAGTACTTGGGAGGCGGAGACTGGAGGATCCGGGTTCGTGGCCAGCCTCAGCTACTTAGTGAGGCCCTCCGCAACTTTGTGAGACCGGTTTCAATAAAGGATAAAAATAGGGCCGGGGGTGTAGCTCGGAGGTAGAACCCCCCTGGGTTCAATCCCCAGTACCGCAAAAAAAAAAAAAAAGGAAAGAAACAGGGTCTTGCTAAGTTTCTGAGAGCCTGGCTAAGTTGCTGAGGCTGTCATTGAATCTGCATTATTCCTGTCTCAGCCTCCCAAGTACTCATACTAAAGGCATGTGCCACCAGCTAGCTGGGTCACATCTTTCATAGGTACTGTATTAGTTGAGGTTCTCTAGAGTAACAGAATTCACAATATATGTACATTGTAAAAAAGGATTTATCAGATAAGCTTTCATTCCAAAGTAGTATAGTCTTAAGCGGCTGCCTGCACGCAGAGAGCTGGAAGAACCAGCAGCTGGTCAAGTGGTACAAGAGCTAGAGTCTCAGAATAGGAGTGACCAATGATGCAGCCCCAGTTCAAGATCAAAAGGCCAGGAAACTCTCCAGAGAAATATTGGTGAAAGTCCAGTTCGAAGAGCAAAAGGGCTGAAGGCTGATATCCCAGGCGAGTGCAGACACACTTTTCTCAAGAAGAACTACGCATGCATTCATGCAGCTTTGTCCTTTTTATCCAGGTCCCCTGCCTGTCAGAAGAGTGCTGCCCACATTCAGCATATGATTTCCCCTTCAATCTGCCATTCCACATGCCAATCATCTCAACGCACCCAAAATCACATAATCTTAGGTGTTTCATAATCTAGTCAAGTTGACAATTTAGATTAACCATCACAGGTGCTGTCTCCAGATACCATAACTGGAACAGCCTCATCATTGCCTGGGGAGGCCAGAGGCTCATGCCCAGTCACAAGAGGTACTTAACACACACTCAGTCCACAGGAGGTGTTCAGTGGATGCTCAATCCACAGGAGGTACTCAAAGCTGCTCCTGGGAAAGTAACATGGACCATGGGGGACCATTGTCCTCTCACCCAGGGGGCTACCTGGAGGCCCAGTTCCAGGCCCTGTCCCCATGGCTACCCAACATAGGTGTGTGTGGGGGGGGGCTTTGACCTTCTAGGGCCAAGTCCATATAGTTGTCTGTCCTTTGGAAAGGCCAGCAGGAGTAGGCAGCAAATGTTCTGGTATTCAAAGTCTCTCTTCAGGCTTTGCTCATTCAAAGCCCACCAAATGGGCTTTGAGCCATTGTGTTTACCCCTCCAAAGTCAGTGTGGGCTCAGTGGCCCACAGGCCTTGCTTCAAAAGGCCGTTGTAGCACTCAGTGATGCCCACTTCCATGGAGCATTGGAGCACCATTCAATGTCCAAGTCCTGGGCCACTGCTGCACCATGGTACCAGTGAAATGTGTACCATATCACTTTCAAGCACAAGGAAAGGTGTATGTGCCTGTATATAGCACACACTTTTCCAAGGGTGTTACTATAGCTCCTTGGTAAGAGTGCCACACTGGGAAGGCAGCTAACAAGCCCATCAATGTCTACATAAGTTAAAGCATATCTGTACCCATAAGAGGCAGGTAGGCAGGGAGCCTACAATGTCCATTTGCCACTGGGTGAGGGGTGCTCTGCCTTCACCATTTGTCCATTGGTGGCTGCCAAACTAGAACACAGAGAATACTGCTCATCCATGGTAACTAAGTCTGCCCAGGGACACACTGTCCCAGGGAACACATGGAATAGGCTTTATATATGCCAGGGGAACAAAGGTGGCACCATGCTGGGGCAATCTGGGATCTCCAAGGACATGCTTAGTTATTCTTCATATAATAGTTACATTTAGCAGAAAGGGAGGTGAGAGAGCCTAATACCATGTTCTCACCATCCCTACAGGCCATTAAAGGAAACAGTCATTTTGATCACAGTTATTTTATCTCCCAATATTTTGCTCTCCATCTGCATGCCATCCCATGCACCATCAGTGATAATTTGAATAATGACAATCTCACTGTGTGGCATGGTTTATAACCATGCCATTATCTTTCAGAAAGGAGGCAATCCATTCTGAAAATCTCCTTTGCTTCTCAAAGGAGACCCCAAGAATCTCCTGAGGGACTTTCCTGCAACCATTCTTGCTTTCCATGACTACATTAGTTGGGACTCTGGCAGAAGTCTTGTGGACTTGATAGAGTGTTAATATAAACTCATAGCTTTACAGCCAATCTTTTGCTATGCTTCCTGTTATAGTTTAGATATAGAACTTCTCCTTGAAATCTCATATATTGGCTTTTATAAAATGTTTAGAGGTGTATGTAAAAATGTTTAGAGGTGAAATAATTGAATCATGAGGATTTAATCTCACCAGTGGTTAAATCCATTGGTGGATTAATAATCTGAATGGATTATTAATCTGAATGACCAGGAGGCTGGTCATTGGGGGTGCGGTCTTGGGGACCATATATGTCCCCAGACCTCTACTCTAGTGCTCTCTGCTTCCCTACCACCATGCCCTGAGCTTCACAGACATGACCCAACCTAACATGGACTAAAACCTCTGAAACCTCCAGAAGTGTGAGCCCCCGATTCTAACAGGGCATAACATTTCAGTAATACATGTTTCTAACTGACCGATAATATTAGTAGTGTATTATAGTAAAACGGATCAGTTGTTGACCTTCAGTAAGATGTCATCTTTGTGAAAGACAAAGCCTATGTGGTCATAATAAAATGTAATGAATAATAGACATTTTCTCTGTAAACAATAATTCTATCAACAGAAAGAGAAAAATGGTTTAAAAGTTTTATAATACCATAAAAAGACCCAAATTCAAATTCAATGATGGAATGCATGTATGTAGTATATAATGAAATTAATAATATATATTATTAATGAGATTACTGAGTCTTTCACCTTTTATCCATTTTATCTTTAAAAATTCAC
This sequence comes from Glis glis, assembly GCA_004027185.1. NCBI lineage: Eukaryota > Metazoa > Chordata > Mammalia > Rodentia > Gliridae > Glis > Glis glis. Next base: position 8,510 of record PVJS01005378.1, on the reverse strand, counting down.
AATATATTCTTTAAAAACAAGAACTACATTTTTGGAAGAAATTAGTTTTTCTCTGAGGAATAAGAACAATGATCATTTAAAATTAAAACACTAGGGAAGCTGGGCATGGCAGCACACACCCATAATCCTAATACTTGGGAGGCTGAGATGGGAGGATGGCTGGTTTGAGACTAGCCTCAGCAATGAAATAAGACTCTGAGCAACCTAGAAAGACAAAAAATAAAAAATAAAAAAATAAAAAAGGAATGGGGATGTAGCTCAGATGTGGAATTCCTCTGGATTGAGCCCCTGTGCCACAAAAAGCAAGCAAGCAAACAAACAAACAAGAAAAAAAGCCACTGGAGGAAGAGTAAGAAGAGATGATAGATTATGACATTTCATTTATATATACTCTACTATGTTTCAATGATACCTTTTCTCCCAAAATTTTATGTAAAGAAAAATGGTAGAAACTTGCTTTGAAAAACTCTATTTACTAAGTGTCAGTTAAAGTGAAAAAAATCTCTCATGTGAGAATTATAGACAGATTCTTGCAGAGGAAATAAAAAATATTCCACTTTCCATTTGGGGAACTGCCACCCAATGGATGAGCTCCAGCTGTGACCACAGGAGTTTTCTATCCGGAAGCATATGGTTAGTTGTAACTTAGAGCATACATAAATCAACTTCCCTCTCTAATACCTCAGCAGTAAGCCCATTTCATTTTCAGACTAGTTTTTACAAGAAATGTATATCTAAAATGTATAGACTTACACACATAAAATAAAGGAAAACTCCTTTTTTTTTTTGGTACCGGGGATTGAACACAGGGGCGTTCTACCTCCGCGCTACGCCCCTGGCCCTATTTTTTATATTTTATTTTGAAAATGGGTCTCACGAAGATGCGGAGGGCCTCACTAAGGAGAGATATAGAGAGAGAGACAGACAGGGAGAGAGAGAGAGAGAGAGAGAGAGAGAGAGAGAGAGCTGAGGCTGGCCACGAACCCGGATCCTCCGGTCTCCGCCTCCCAAAGTACTGGGATTACAAGCGTGTGCCACCACGCCCGGCCGGAAAACTCCTTTTTTAAATTAAAGTCATGATGTAGCTATCTTTGGTGAAAATATCATAACTTAATTTGATGATTTGGCCCAAGTACTAACATATCAAAACAAAATATCATTCAACTCAAACAACTGAGGAAGTCCGTTGGTAAAATTTCTTTATGGTTTACTAGAAGCACAGCTTTTGAAGTCAGAATAAATGCGTTCATTAAACATAAAATATGCCGGGCATGGTGGTGCATGTTTGTAATCCCAGTATTTGGGAGGCTGAGACCGGAGGATCGCAGGTTCACAGCCAGCCTCAGCTACTTAGTGAGGCCCTCTGCAACTTAGTGAGACCCTGTTTCAAAATAAAGAATAAAAAAATAGGGCTGAGGGGTGTAGCTCAGAGGTAGAATGCCCCTGGGTTCAATCCCCAGTACCACACCCCCCAAAAAAACATCAAATATAAAACTATCTACTTTTGTTTAGGAATAGTTACCTGGGTGGTTGTTGGATAAAAGATAGAATATATATAACTAAACTGGATCAAGAATTTTTATCATAGTCTATTTTCTGGTGAATCATCTTACTCTAATACAGATGCAATCAAATTTTAGATTTATCACACCTTTTTCTTGGATTGCTTCTTTCTTAATATAGAATTCAATGAGTCACTTGCTTAGGTTGAAATAAAGTCAATACTGCAAATATACTCAATTTTTCCACAGAAATTCCCAAGAGAAATTATCCTATGATCCTATAAATTTCACAGTGAAGAAATATATCCTATTATTTATTCTAAATATGCACTTAGTCATTTTTACCCTATAATACTCAATTATACTGAAACCCTGTCTTAATAGTAGAAACATTTTTTTCCTTCTTCTTTATGGAGAAGAATTTTAAATGACTATTCATTGCAAGCAATTCTTATGTAACTTTCCAGTTAGAGTAAAAAAAATCAAGGTAGAGAGAACAAGATGGCGTCGGAGTAAGGACACCGAGAGGAGCCTGTCTCTAAGTTGTCTCTGGTGCTCCGAACTGAACAGCCATACACATCCCACACGACTTTCATGGGAGACAGGAACTAAAGACAATAACATTTAAGAATACATAGAAGCCCACCAATTAACACCCAGGCTGAAAAAGGGTTAAAAAGGGGGGGGCAACCAACCAGAGATGGGAGAATAATAACCCCGTCCCCAACCAGGTCGCCGGACCAGCAGGAACCTTCAGAAGATCTGAAAAATCTTATAACCAGCAACCTGAGGCCTTCCTCACAGACATCGAGATCATCAACCACAAAATCCCACAGCCCCAGGCCAAAAAGATGGAGAAGGACAACTACATCCACTTCCACATCCATCGCAACCCACTGGTCCTCCACACACTCGGAAGGAGAGGTGAGTGCTGCAGCCTCACAGGATAACTGAAAAGAGCCCCCCCCCATAGCCACACACAAAAATCTGAGGAATAGAGCAGGTCTGAAAGTTGCAGACCAACACAGCCTTCTCTGGGGAGCGTGGCATCCCTGCCTGCACCTAGAACAGCCTGGGAGGGACTCGGTGACAAGCAGAGGCGGGAAGCTGAACGTGCCAGCGTTCCCCACCTGCAACCCAGACAGCCCGAGAGGGACTCGCCCTAAATGGGAGGAGAGTGTCAGCGTTATTGGCCTACACCCAGGCCAATAAAAAAAAAAAGAGGGACACAGACAGCAGAGAGCTGTGGCCTTCCCCCTCCCCCTCAGCACCCAGGCCAGCTTCAGAGTGTCTCCGCCTAAACAGACAGAACCAGAGGGACTTGGGAAGTGGAGGGCACCAGAGTTCCCTGTCTGTGCTCCGACCAGCCCAAGAGAGGCACAGCTTAACCATGCAGAGACAGAGGGACGCCCGGGAAGCAGAGGACACCAGCATTCCCCACCTGCGCCTAGGCAGAGAGAAAAGAGGGTCGCAGGCAGCAGAGTGCGCTTCCTTGCCTGTGCCCAGGCTAGCCCGAGAAGGTCCCTGCCTAAACAGGAAGAGTGACAGAGGGACACGGAAAGCAGAGAGTGCTGGCCTTCCCAGCCTGCACTCAGGCCAACCCGAGAGGGACTCGGCCTAAACAGGCAGAGCGACAGAGGGATAAGAGAAGCAGAGGACACTGGCATTCCCCGCCTGAGCTCAGGCCAGCCCGAGAGGGTCTCAGCCTGCACAGGCAGAGAGCACCCATGTTACCTGCCTGGAACCAGGAGGAGAAAAAGAGGTTGGTGGGCAGCAGAGAGTGCCAGCCTTCCCCCACCTGCGTCCAGGACAGCCTGAGAGGGACTCTGCCTAATGTGTGGAGAGTGCCGGTATCCCCCACTGTGCCCAGGCAGAGAGAAAGAGGGACACAGGCAGCAAAGAGGGTGAACCTTCCCCCACCTGCTCCCAGGCCAGCCCAAGAGGGTCTCTGCCTAAACAGGTAGAGACAGAGGGACACGTGGGAAGCAGAGGGCACCAGCATTCCCTGCCTGTGCCTAGGAGGAGAGAAAAGAGTGTTGCGTGGGCAGCAGAGTGCGCTTCCTCGCCTGCACCCAGGCTAGCTTGAGAAGGTCCCTGCATAAACAGGCAGAGTGACAGAGGGACACAGAAAGCAGAGAGTGCCGGGCTTACACACCTGTACCCAGGCCAGCCCAAGAGGGACTCGGCCTAAACAGGCAGAGTGACAGAGGGATACAAGAAGCAGAGGACACTGGTATTCCCTGCCTGAGCTCAGGCCAGCCCGAGAGGGTCTCCGCCTAAGCAGGCAGAGAGCATCGGCATTACCTGCCTGCAATGAGGAGGAGAGAAAGAGGGTCATGGGCAACAGAGAGTGCCGGCCTTGCCACACCTTTGCCCAGGCCAGCCTGAGAGGGACTCGGCCTAACATGTGGAGAGTGCCAGTGTCCTCCACCTGTGCCCAGGCAGAGAGAAAGAGGGACACAGGCAGTGAAGAGGGTGAGCCTTCCCTCACCTGTGCCTAGGCCAGTCCAAGAGGGTCTCTAAACAGGCAGAGACAGAGGGACTCAGGAAGCAGAGAGTGCCAGTGTTCTTCACCTGTGCTCAGGCCAAATAGGTGAAACACCAGAAAAGTCTGGCAGACACCAAAGACAAACTAACTACCACTGACAAACAGAACCAATCAGCAGCCCGCACATTGAAGTTTAAAAACGCACAGGGTACAAACTGACCTACCCACATCTCTGAGTCTACCCCCTATTACAGAGGTGACAGACATGTCCACGGACCTCAACACCTGGAACTCATCAACAACACCATTGCAGCAGACAGAAGGAACCCTAGAGTAATTGCAACCCAGTACCAACAATCTACTGCAGAACAGCAGTGGGGTGATACAGGACACAGATTTTGAAGAGCATATTAAAAGGTGATAAACACACAAGAAAGAGCTAAGAATAACCAAAAAGTAGAGGCTAGTCATCTTTAAGGCATACCTAATAATAAATATCTACTTCCGGAACAGGTAACTATACAGGGAGAGTGATTACACAGTAAACCTACAGAGTGAGAGAGAGATACCAAAAGCAGCAAAGATATAAATGTAAGAAACCTGAAATCATGGGAAGGAGGAACAACAAAGAAACAATGAGCTCCCACAACTCCACAATAATAGAACCCATCAGCACAGAAATGCAGGGATTGCCAGAAGGACAATTCAGAACTTTCGTAGTAGCAATGATACAGGATTCCTGAAAAGAATTCAGAGAGAACCTTAAAGTAATGAAGGATCAAATAAGTAAAGAATCTGACACCCAAAATAGGAATAAAATAGAGACTCTGAAGGAAGTGAAGGATGCAATAATTGAAATGAAGGCATCAATACAAACTATTAACAGTAGACTAGACCACATGGAAAACAGAATCTTACTCTTAGAAGACGACCACTCCAAAAGTGAGTACATCATATATAATATAGAAAAAACAATTTGACAGCATGAAGTGGTCATCGAAGAGATCTCGGCCAATTTGAAAAGAGCAAACCTAAGAATAATAGGCATAGAAGAGGGAATAGAAACTGAAACCAAAGGAATAAATAATATTTTCAGAGAAGTAATATTAGAAAATTTCCCAAACGTAGAAAGGGAAGTCAACACCCAGGTACAAGAAACATATAGAACCCCCAATAGACAAGATCAGAGAAAAGGATCACCACATCACATAATAGTCAAATTGACTAACGTAGAGGCCAAGGAGAGAATCCTAAAGGCAACCAGAGAAAAAACCAAGTAACATACAGAGGCAAACCAATAAAAATCACTCCTGACCTTCCAAACCACATCATGAAAGCCAAGAGTGCCTGCGGCGACATATTCCCATATTCCAAACCCTGAAAGAAAACAACTTCCAACCAAGATTTACCTACCTAGCAAAGATATCTATCAAATTTGATGGGGAAATAAAAACCTTCCACGACAAACGGAAGCTAAAAGAATTTATGTCTGCCAAACCAACATTAGAGAAAATACTCAAAGAGATTAACTATAAAGAAGAGATAATAAATAAATGCCAGAACCAAAGAAACAATAGCTTCCATCAAACAGCCAACTAAGAAAAGAAAAAAAAAACTACCTCAAAGAGAAGTTAAAAATCAAAATGTTAGGAATTAAGAATCATCTCTCAGTAACCACACTGAATATAAATGGACTCAATTCACCAATCAAAAGACATAAGGTAGCAACATGGATCAAAAATCTTAATCCATCTATATGCTGCTTACAAGAAACACACGTTACAAGTAAAGACACTCAGAAACGAATTGGGTCAGTATGCTGCAGGCTGTGGATCCCTCTTGTCCGGTTGGCTGGGGAGTGGTATTGTGTGTGGAGGGGTACGCAGGGTCCGGAGCTCAGGTGTTGTCACGTGAGGAGCACTTCGAGGCGCGGTGTTGGGTGCGGGTACTGAGTCACGGGTGATGGTGCCGGAAGGTGCCCTGTTTCCGAGGCGCAGGTGCTGGGGGTCGCCCGGGCCTGTAGGGATGCACACGTGTTCCGGGTCTCGGGCAATGTCTCCAGAGGGTGCCCGGGCTCTGATGCACTGTGCTGAGGATTTCAAACAGGCCCATGGGAGGTGCGGGCTCCAGGTATCGAGTAGGGGTGACTAAGGGTGCACAGGCTCTGTGGCGCAGCACAGAGGATCATGCGTGGGTCCCAGGGGGGAGTGTGTGCTCCTAGATCTCAGGTGCCAGCGCCTGGGCATGTCCTGACTCAGAGACACCCCGGAGAGTCACGCGGGTCTTGGGTGGTGGTGCTGGAGGGTATCCGGGCTCTGGTGTAGAGGTTGCCAAGGTGATGCCGAGGCCCGGGGCGGGCACAGAGGCTGCCAGGGTGACGCACGGGGAAGCCGGGGTCTGGTACCTGGCACAGAGGCCGCCGAGGTGATGCCGAGACCTGGGGCGGGCGCAGAGGCTGCTGAGGTGAAGCCGAGGCCTGGGGTGGGCGCAGAGGCCACCAAGGTGAAGCCGAGGCCTGGGGCAGATGAAGAGGCTGCTGGAGTGATGCCGAGGCCTGGCGAAGGGGCCGCCGACGTGGTGCACAGGCTGTTGGGGTGACGTCAAGGCCTGGGGTGGGTACAGAGTACGCCGAGGTGGCGCAGAAAACCAATACTTCACAAGCTATTCCATGAAATTGAAAGAGATAGAATTCTTCCAAACTCTTTTTATGAGGCCAACATCAAATTAATACCAAAGACAAATAATGATACCTCAAGGAAAGAAAATTACAGACCAATATCATTAATGAACATAGATGCAAAAATTCTAAATAAAATACTAGCCACGTGCATTCAAAACCATATTGAGAAAATCGTACACCATGACCAAGTTGGTTTCATCTCAGGAAAGAAAGGCTGGTTCAACATACGCAAAACAATACATGTTATCCACCACATAAACAGAACTAAAAACAAAAATCACATGATCATTTCAATAGATGCGGAAAAAGCATTTGACAAAATTCAACACCCATTCATGTTAAGAACTCTACAGAAAATCGGAATAGAAGGAAAATACCTCAACATCATTAAGTCAATATATAAGAAACCCAAAGCCAACATCATATTGAACGGGGAAAAATTGCCAGAATTCCCCTTAAAATCAGGAACAAGACAAGGATGCCCACTATCACCACTCCTTTTCAACATAGTCCTTGAAACTCTTGCCAGAGCAATAAGACAAGAGAAGGATATCCAAGGAATTCAAATAGGAAAAGAAGAACTAAAATTATCTTTATTTGCAGATGATATGATCCTATATCTAGAAGACCCAAAGAACTCAACCAAAAGTCTACTAGAGCTAATTAACAAATTCAGCAAAGTAGCAGGATACAAGATCAATCTAAAAAAGTCAGTAGCTTTCATATATGCCAACCATGAATCCACTGAGAAAGAAATCCAGAAAACAATCCCATTCACAATCACTTCAAAACCAATCAAATACATAGGAACAAACTTAACCAAAGAGGTAGAAGACCTCTACAATGAAACTATAGAACACTGAAGAAAGAAATTGAAGAAGATCTTAGAAGATGGAAAGATCTTCCCTGCTCTTGGATAGGCAGAATAAATATTATCAAAATGGCCATCCTGCCGGGAGTGGTGGTGCACGCTTGTAATCCCAGTACTTTGGGAGGCGGAGACCGGAGGATCTGGGTTTGCGGCCAGCCTCAGCTCTTTCTCTCTCTCTCTATCTCTCTCCCTCTCTCTTTCTGCTTAGTGAGGCCCTCCGCAACTTTGTGAGACCCAGTTTCAAAATAAAGTATAAAAAATAGGGCTGGGGGCGTAGCGCGGAGGTAGAACGCCCCTGCGTTCAATCCCCAGTACCGCAAAAAAAAAAAATGGCCATCCTGCCAAAAATGATCTACAGAGTCAATGCAATCCCTATCAAAATACCAACATCATTTTTCGCAGAGCTAGAAAAATCAGTCATTAATTTCATATGGAGAAACAAAAGAGCCAGAAAAGCCAAAACAATTCTCAGCAATAAGAACCATGCAGGAGGCATCACAATTCCTGACTTCAAATTATACTACAGAGCTATAGTAATAAAATCAGCATGGTATTGGCACAAAAACAGATACATAGACCAGTGGAATAGAATAGAAGATACAGAAACAAGTCCACAAACTTATAGCCAATTGATTTTTGACAAAGGTGCTAAACACATACATTGGAGAAAGGACAGTTTTTTCAACAAATGGTGCTGGGGAAACTGATTAACTGGAAAATTCAGAAAAATGGAGCTGAATCCTTACCTCTCACCCTGCACAAACAATCCTATCAAGAAGTGGGCAACTGAAATGAATAGACACTTCATGAAAGAAGAGATACAAATGGCCAATAGATACATGAAAAAATGTTCAACATCATTAGCAATCAGGGAGATGCAAATCAAAACTACTCTAAGATTTCATCTGACCCCAATTAGAATGGCAAGCATTAAGAAGTCAAACAACAACAAATGTTGGCGAGGATGTG
>PVJS01005377.1:0-64427 GCA_004027185.1 Glis glis | reverse complement strand
TCCGCGCTACACCCCCGGCCCTATTTTTTATACTTTATTTTGAAACCGGGTCTCATGAAGTTGCGGACGGCCTCACTAAGGAGAGAGAGAGAGAGACAGGGAGAGAGAGAGGGCAAGAGAGCTGAGGCTGGCCACGAACCTGGATCCTCCGGTCTCTGCCTCCCAAAGAACTGGGATTACAAGCGTGCACCACCACGCCCGGCCCTTTCTCTTGTTACACATGTGTTCAAAAACTATTGTTCAGTCAACGACAGGCTTAGCCCCTTGTCTTCAGGTACAACTGCTGTGAATCAAGTTTGAGGAATGATCATACATCCAATTCATTATGAAGTTCAATAATGTCGCTTTATGAGCAATTCCCCTGCTGACCTTTGAAACTGTTAGAAAAATTCTTTATAGTTCTCCTACCTCCCTCATACCATTTTAAAAATTTTAATTTAATTTTATTTTGGGTACTGGGAATAGAACCCAGGGGCATTCTACCTCTGAGCTATACTCCCAGCTTTTTAAATTTTGAAACAGGGTCTTTCTAGGTTGCTGAGAGTCTCAAAAAGTTGCTGAGGCTGGACTGGAACCTGTGATCCTCCTGGTTCAGCCTTCCAAGTGCTGGGATTACAGGTGTGCACCACCATGCCTGGGTATACCATTTTTTAAAGAAATAAACACTGAGCCAGGCGTGGTGGCATAAGCTTGTAATCCCAGTACTTGGGAGGCTGAGACAGGAGGATCTCAGGTTTATGGCCAGCCTCAGCGACTTAGTGAGGCCCTCCGCAACTTAGTGAGACCCTGTTTCAAAATAAAGAATAAAAAATAGGGCTGGGGGTGTAGCTCAGAGGTAGAATGCCCCTGGGTTCAATCCCCAGTACTGCAAAAAAAAAAAAACAAAAAACACTGTATTTTACAATACTTTTAGGTTTACAAAAAATTGCCAAATATAATGGAGTTTTTATATACCCCACACCTGGTTTGCCATGTTTTTAAGGTCTTAGATTAATGTGGTACATTTGTCACAACAAATGAGTTAATATTAACATATTATTCTTAAACAAGCCTGTCCTTCATTTGGATTTCCTTAGTTTTTGCCCCTTGCCTTTCTTTTTGCCCTCTTTCAGAATCCCACCCAGGATCCCATGTCATATTTAGCTGATACGTCTCCTTAGTCTAGCTTTGGCTGTGACAGTTTCTCAGGCTTTCTTTATTTTTGACGACTCTGACAGTTTTAAGGAGTACAAAACAGATATTTTGTAGATTATGCCTCAGTTGTAATCTTTCCCTGCTTTTTTGTTTGTTTGCGATCAGTCTGGGGTGTGGGTTTGGGGAGAAAAGGAAGCGCCTTTATCACATCCTATCCAGGGCACCTTCTGTCCACATGTCTTATCGTGTTGACTTTGACCTTGGCTTTGCCAGGTTTTCCCTGCTATAAAGCTGGTCACTCTGCCCTCTCCTTCCCACTGCACTCTTAGAAAGGAGGTCACGAAGCAATGCCCACCCAGAAGGAGCAGACGGTTCTACTCTACCTCTGGGAGCCTTATACCCTTAAAAACATTCCCTCTGGTTTCTATTTTCGATGAAGGAGAGCATCTGGTAGACATAAGATGAGAATTATCTACCTGGATGATCATTACGTTTCCGCTCAGCAAGTTTCCTCATCAGCGATGCTATTGACATGTTGAACCGGGTAATTGATTGTCGCGGGGGGGGGGTCAGCTGTACTTTGGAGGGGGTTCACCAGCACCTCTGGCCTCCATGGACTAGACAGCAGTAACTCCTCCCTCAGAGAAGGCAGCCCTTCGTGCCCCCAGACATACCCAAATGTGCCCTGGGGGGCAAGATTCCTACCGCCCAGCCCCTGGTTGAGAACTGTACCCTTATGGAAAATCATGGTATTCTGATGGCATCGTGAAGAAAGATCTTCCAAAAGTATATAGAGAGTAAATGAAAATATTTTTTTCTCCAGGCATAAAACTATTATAACCCAATAAGAATGCCCCCATTCATGAGTTAAACTTGACCAATTCAGGAAATGATTAATTTAGGATCAAAGTGCTGCCCAATTCCAGGCACATAACATGGGGAGTGAATGCCTGTGGCTCACGCATGCAATTCCCCTGGAATCAGCACGAATGGTGCCACCTGGAATTGTGCAAGGCAGCAGCCCCGAGTTTACAGTTCCTAAAGAGGTTCCTAGCATACTTCTCCCTTTGTATTAGTCAGGATGGACAAGGTGCTGCTGCGGCAACAAACATCCCCCAAATCTCAGCGGTTAAAAACATCAAAGATTTATTTCTCATTTATGCTATGTGTCCTGTGAGGGTCAAAGATGACTCTGCTCTTTGCAGTTACTTGGGAACCCAGGCTTCTGTGAGCTCTCTTGTGGCACGTTGCTTCTTCATGGCAGAAAACAGTGAATGCTACATGTCTTACGCTGGCATTCATCTAGTTTTGGAAGTAACATTTGTCATTTTCTCATACCTTTCATTGGCCACAACAGGTCACAAGGCTATACCTAACTTCATGAGGACAAGGAAGGACTCTCCCACCATGGACCTGGGAAAGGGTGAACCAGAGGATTTGTGAATAGCCCTAATGATCACCACAGCTTTTAAATACAAAAACAATGCTATTGTGGTAATTAATTAAAGAATCAATATATAGATAATTCATGGGATGCCTTCCTACCTTGATGACAGGGCCTCAAAAATATTTGTTGAATAAAATGAGTATCTCAAAATATCCCGTAATTTTTTCAGGGAAAGGAAGTTGCAAAAAGGGTCATTAGTGTAGGATATGTTCCAACCAGATCTAAACCAAGACTCAGGACTTGGTTGTGCCTCTCATATCTCTTCCCATTGCTTAATAACTTCATATCTCTCCATTAAGTCTTTAATGACTTCATATCTATTTATACTAGAGAAGGCCATGGAGTTGGAGTTTGTGTCAAGATTTGTATGTGTGTCTCTGAGAGGAGAGATGGTAACAAAGCAACCCCCTCCCAGCCTGCCCCTGTGGACCCAGAGGTCTGAGCCCTGGTGAGAGGAAGCTGCAAATGAAGAGCTGAGGGGTTGTTTTGATAATGTATTTTGCAAGGTTCTGGATAGAACTGGTGTAGCAGGTGCAGGAGCACTCTACAGTGATGGAGCACGTCAGAGCTAAGAGGGGAGCCACCTCCTCACTCCTCCAGGGGTATCCAGCGAGAGGGGGTGTGGCATCATCAGGGCTGTGAAGGAGGAGGTGTGATGTGCCTTCCTCAGAAAGTGGGCAGCAGGCTCCAGTAGAGATGCTGGAGTAGGGAAATAGGTGAGATGCACCTCTGGTGTCCCGGAAGTAACCGGGGAAGGTAGAAGATGAGCGCCGAGCTCTTGCAGATAAGCAAGGGGGTGTAGGAGCCTGCAGAGTCTGGGTATCCAATTAATATAATCCCATTTCTATCCAAAGTCTTGCGAAGCCGGGGGACATTCCAGTTGTGCGACAATTTAAGATTTTGAGGGGCTCAGAGAAGGGAAGAACGGAGCTAAACAGGTCAATGGAGGCAAATATCTAAGAGTGGGAGCCTTAGAAAAAGGGAACGTTCGGTATTTTAGTGTTAATTCTAATCGAGCAGAAGAGCTCTTGTTTGTTGTTGAATGTCAGGTTAACAATAATATTGACTTCTGTTAGAAAATGAATCTAGGATAGTGTGGCTTAATTACTGAATTCTGAAACTAAGTATTGCTTGGTATTTACGCATGTGAGTGTGCGTATATGTGACTGTACGTATGCACATGTAGAAACACACATATAACTACCTCCAAGGCCTCTCTGTACTGCGGTACTTGTGTGTGAAATGATAGACTATGGACAAGCCTTGGCTTATGCGTATTTGTTTAACAAGCACCTTCCCCTGGGGCCCTCTGTAAACATAGATGCTAGCTGCTCAGAGAGTTTGGTTTGGGACTCAGGGCCGTCAGCATCCTTGGCTCTCAGCTACCCTCATGCAGTGACGTGGGGTCCCTCGTCTCTTGGGAATGGTGAGAGATTCCCCTCTCACCCACGAGGTCTCCGAGGCTGCCGTTGTTTGTGATGATGTGATGCTCATTCATGTGGTCAAGTTTGTTTTTGTTAATTGCCAGTGAGTCAACAATTATTCCACCCCCTACAAGGAGAAAGCAGTCTATTCTCTAGCATACACACTTTCAAGTTGATTCGAGTAAAGGAGGAAGGGCCTAGAGAAGTGCTTTGAAGTTATCCACCTCCAGAAGAGAGACGATGTGTTGTCTCAATGCGCCGTCTCCATCGCCGATGCGCGTAACAACCCAGAACTACAGTTCGAGGCATAATGAACCTGGCGGCGATGAGCCAGGGGAGGAGGGCGAGAACAGAGGTGGGGGAGGCACACAAGGCACTTGTTTCATCCAGTGCAAGATGTAATTATTGATAAGTTTAAGAAATAGATGGGGAGGGAAAGGTAATTATGAATCTTAGTAAGTTGGGAGCAACTGTCAGAAAACAAGAGTAGAATGCATAAGCCTCAAAAAGACAAAGCGTTTGATCAATCCAATGGAGAGCAGGAAAGGAGAAGGAAAAAACCACAAAAGAAAGTATAGTAAATGAAAAAGAAGTAAAATAAGGTGGCAGAAATAAATCCCAATGTAACTGCGATTACAATACCTAAAAACTCACCAATCAAAAAGCAGAAGTACTCAGGCTGGATATAGAACATAAGCTCCAACAATATTTTGTCAGTTAGAGAGTAGTGATAGAAATGAATTCAGTTAGGCTAATCATAGAAGGATGAAAAATATAGAGTAGGCAAATGTAAAACAGAAGAAAGTGGAATAGTAATAGTCATAGCTGAGGAAATCAAAGATAAAACACCTTAAGGGGCAAAGAAGACATACTTATAAGTATAACATTAGTGTGACACACACACACATATCACCCTAATATATATATATTATTTTTGGTGGGGGGTCCTGGGGATTGAACCCAGGACATTCTACCTCCGAGCTACACCCCCAGCCCTCCTATTTTATATTTTATTGGGAAACAGGGTGTGGCTAGGTTGCTGAGAGCCTCTCTAAGTTGCCGAGGCTGGCTTTAAACCTGCAATCTTCTTGTCTCAACCTCCCAAGTACTGGGATTACAGGGTGACATACAATTATAATGAACACAAATGACTTGATAATATTGCCTTAAAATCTATATAAAATGATAGTTGGTTGAGAAAAAACAGATGTCAGCAATTGTGGACAGAAATTTTAAAACAGCTCTTTCAAACTGATGGGTTCAATAGAACAAAAGTGAGTGAGGATAGATATGAATAATACAATAAACTGAGAAACTAATAGATGTGCATGAAGTTCTACATTCAATGAACAAGAAGGGTACATTTTTTTTAGAAGGGATTGTTCACCAAAAATCACCATTTACTAGACCTTCAAAAATCATCTATATTCCAAAGAATCATATTTAGTGCAGGATGCATTCTCAAGTAAACATTCAATAAAATGAGGCCCTTGTGTCAGAGGAAAGATTAAAAATAGCTGAAATATCTAGAACCTAAGCAACCTAGGTGAGAACAGGAATGATAAGGGAAATTATAAACTACCTATAACAAAACAGAAAAATTACCTGTCAAAATTTACAGTATAGCTACAATAGTACTTAGTGGAATGGTGCAGTATACGTTTAGACACACTAGTTTGGAAACAAGAGAGATTGAACACAAATTAAGGGTTCCAGAGGAGAAGTTGGAAAAGAAATAAATTCAAATGAACAAGAAGAAGAAAGACAATAAATTTATGATAGGAAACTTAAGATGTGCTAAAAGTAATAAAGAGGATCAACAAAACTGAAATCTGGTATTTTGCAAACACCAATTAAGAGATGCACTTTCTTCCTGGCAGGGCTGATCAGGATAAAGAGACAAAAAGCAAGTGATAAAAGTACAGAATGAAAAAAAGTAAATAAGGTGGACATAGTGAGGAAAATATTATAAAAGAATAGTATGGAAAATTATCCATTCATAGATTTAAAAAACTACAGGAATTGGAAACGTTCATGGAAAGCTTTCCATGAAAACTGCATTTCTGGAAAAATAAAATGCCAGAATTGATTAAAGAGAGATTGGAAAAATTAAATAGACCAATAAGCAATAATAAAATTAAAATAGCGATCAAGGTCTTTTCTCCCACAAAAGCCAAGATCCAGTGGTTTTATAGGTAAGTTCTACCAAAATTTTAAGAAATAGACAACTTTGGGAACAGGAAAATGGTAAAAGCATTAGGAATCATGTTATGATATTAGTATATTCTTGATTCCAAATTCCATCAAGGACAATACAAAAGGTCCTTTTGACTTTTGAACATAGATTTAAAAATGCAAAATGAAATATTAGCTGGACAAATATAAATGGGTAAAAGCGACAGATGATTATAGAAGGTTTAGTCTAGAAAAGCAAAGATGGTTCAACCTCAGAAAATGTATTTATTTACATTCATCCAAAGGAGAAGAATCACCTGATGATCTCAAAAGATATCTGAAAAGCACTTTTATAAAACTCAACGTCCATTTATGATAAAGCCTCATAGAAAACTGTATCCAGAAGGGAATTTCCTCAATGGGCTGAAGATTTGTGCTTTAACCTACAGTAGGCAGCATACTTTAGACTTTGGACTCATCCCCTTCAGAGCTAGAAACACATATTGTTTCTGCTGCCACTGCTTAACTTGTTATCAAAGGGCCTGGCCAACTCTACAAGATGAAAGCAAAACAAAATAATGATGGTTCAATGATCGGGAGGCAGGTTATAAAATCGCCATTTGATGATGATCTGCTCTAAATAGAAACCTATCAGACTTGACAGGAAATTTCCAAGACTCAGATCAATTCAGAAAACTCAGTTGCATCTCACCATACCACCAGAAGCCAATCATAAATACAATAGAGAACAAGATACCTCCTAATGGCAACAAAAATTATAAAATTATCTAGGAATTAATAAAAACTATATATATAAATTATAAATTATGTATAAATATAAATTATATATAACTATAAATTATATATAAATACACATTATAAAATTATCTAGGAATTAACAAAGACTATATATATGTATGTATATATATATATATCATGGCTAACATTTTAAGAAAATGTAAATAAATGGAGAGCTACTCCAACCTCATAAAAGGGATGCTTTTAAATTAACATTTTAAAGATGTCAATTCTCTCCAAACTCATCTACAATTTCAATGTGATCTAAAAAAAATCCCAGTGGACTTTTAAGTTTTTTTAGGAATGTGACAAAGTTATGCTATATGCAGAAGCATATAGATTCATAAATAGCTAAATTACTTTAGACAAGAACAGGAAAAAAGCAACCTTTCATTACTAGATATTAAGACATAGGACAGCTGGGCATGGTGGTGCATGTCTATAATCCCAGTACTTGGGAGGCTGAGACGGGAGGTTCAAGGCCTGCTTCAGCCACTTAGCAAGGCCCTCTTCAGCTTAGTGAGACCCTGTTTCAAAATAAAAAATAAAATAGGGCTGGGAGTGTAGCTCAGAGGTAGATGCCCCTGGATTCAATCTCCTGTACCACACACGAAAAAGGGAAGGTAACAGTGTGCTATTGTTATAAAAACAGAGAAATAAACTCATAACTCATGAATTGATTCATTTAAATATGGCAAATTGATGTGATAAAGGTCAGTGGACATCAGAAAACATTACTCGATAGAAGATGTGGAGAAAAAGTGCTCACTCTATAGAGATAAACAGAGCTAGAGCCCTACCTCAAACCATATACAAAGTGGATGGGTGGATGGAAAACCTAAGTGTGAAAAGTAAATCTAGAATGCTAATAGGGAAAATACTGGACCTAGAGGAAAAGGTGACTTCAACATAACCTCAATGGAACAAGCCAATTGGTGAATAATTGATCATTCTTGTTACACATAGCATAAAGAGTCATGTTTTTAAAGAGACAATGTAGACATCGTTAACAGGCAGATGAGCAATTAGGAAAGCATATTTGCAATGTCCCAGACCAATGAAAGACCAATAAGTAGGATTCAAGGAATTCTGCCAATAAACAAGAAAGAGAGAAAACTCTATGAAGTCATAGACAAGGATATGGACAGCAATTCACAGAAGGGAAACATGTATGGCTAACAAATAAATAAAAGAGGCTCACACTCAGTATATTCAGAGAAATGTAAAGTAAAATAAGGGTAGGATAACATTCTCTACCCATTTTAATTGGAAAAAAATTATATACAATTTATACCCATGGGTTGGCACTGTATAGGATAATAGGAACCCTTGTGTCCTTCACATGATACTAAAACTGGTCAGGCATTCAGGAAAGCAAGGGGGGCAGGGCTTACTCAGAATCCCACTTATGGGAAATCTCAGAAAAAAGTCTTTGCATGAATCCAGAGGAAGACAAGGATGCAAATATTTGCTGCTTACATGTTTGCATCATGGGAAAACGGAGTTAATCTGCATTTTCATTAGAGGGGAAGTAGCTTAGAAAAGTGTAGCAGATGGGCATCATGAGATACTACCAAATAGAGGCTACAGCATCAATGTACTCACAGCAATAAGAATAGAGTTTTAAAACATAGCATTGAATTAAGAGAAGGAGGGAAAATAAAGTCCTTAGCCCAATGCCACCGATATAAATTAAAATATAAACAACACACACAAAACCGTTATACATTTTATAGAGATACCTACCAATCGGAAGGTACATCTTAAAAGCATTAGAACTGCTGCCGGTGAGGGGAAGGAAAAGGAAGTAGGAGATTAGAAAAAAAAAGGAAGGCAATATGTAAGTAAAATAAAATAAAGAGGGCAGACTTGCCTGGGCTGAGCATGATACTAGGCCATGAACCCAGGTGTGAGTTGAACACAAGTATCTGCCTTTGAAATTGAGAAATGAAGGCGAAATGACTCCGTGTTTACACATTTCTCTCCAGGTGTATTTTCTTAATTTTCTTGTTTGCTACCAGTAGGGACAATGTAAAAAATGGGGCTTTTCTGAACTTCGAGGTCACCATTGAAAGAAGCAAGTTTCCGGTTGCTGCGAGGCAGAGGAAGCGATCTGTCCACCTCCTGAGTGTCAGGAAGGCCGGTCTAGGGCTCATCACCTGTCCCTTGCACCTGGTTTGACTTGGCCTCCCCATGTCGCCTCGGGGGAAATTCCACAGAGACCTTCTGTTTTCAGAATCAGGGCTCTGGAGCAGGCACGCCCACCCCCATGTCCCTCTGCTTTGCCTGCCCAGACTTCTAACTCTGATTGATGCTCCCCATCCCGTCGAGCTGCATCAATTATAGTAGCAACTTTACAGGCTGATATCTGACCCCCTGGCAATCCCGCCAGGCCAGTGTAAGTTGTCACGGGCAACCAGGTCCTCAGACGATGTCCAGGTTTCCCAGATAATAACTTCGGAAGATTTATTTTTTTTCATTAAGTGACTGTTAGATTCCTTAACTTTTATTTGTAGCACGGGTACAAAGCAGATGACTTTGAAAGCCAGCGACTTGCTCTTCGGAGTTGGCCTTTATCCTCTCCTACAGCAAAAGATGAATAATTCTGGGGCCTGTGATGGACTAGCTCATTTAACTCCTGTTTAGTTACAGCCATCTGGGTTATTAGTCCTGTTTCAGAAAAACTCGTCGACATACTATTTCCCCACCTCCACGTGGCCCTCGCAAGGGACTTTCTCTTTTATAGCGACCCCACACTCTCCATGCTGCAGGCTTCAGCTTCAGTTATTATGTGGTTCTGTGAAGACACAGAACATCTGGAAAATATCCTTTGTTCAATAAATGTTCATGAACCCGAAGCCTATTAACTGTTCCCCGAGCAGTCTTTACTCCCCTCCCTAATCAATTTCTGCTACAGCAACCTATCTAGCAGTCATACTACTGTCAGAGGTTGTAATTGTAGTATTTAGCAGATTTCCTACTAACTCATTTCATTATCGCGGGTACACATGGAATTTGTCATCAAGCATGGTTTATCTGAAGAACCCAATATTCCTCCTACTGGCTTGATGTTGGCTTAGCCTCTACCATTCAAGTAAGGTTCAAGTAAGTCAACAGACTTAGCCTTCATCATTCAAGTCATGTTGGGGTTGACTTAGCCTCCATCATTCAAGTAAGGTTAGTGGATACTATTTCTCCACAAGTTACCAGTCTCCTGAGTAGTAGAAATATGTCACTGAGGTAGAATGCTCCATCTTTTAAAAGCATTAAATTATGTAATTTTATACTATAGCAAGTTTGGGGGGAGAGAGGTCAGGCCTCTAGGAAGCTTATCTGTGCCGTATGGCCTTGGGTAGAATCTTCGGGAATCTGGATTATCTCTGGTTCTCATTATCATGAGGACTTCTTTGTATCTAATTATAATCATAAAATATATATCTGTGTGTGAAAGAGAGCTTTTCCTCTAATTAGTTGGATGGCCCTGAATAAATTAATTCACTTCCCCAAGGCTAAGTCTCCTTACCTACGAGATGAGGATTTTCCTTCATTTAGCAAGTACATACTGTGTGTGAGAGGCACCGTTTCAGGTGCTGGGACACAGAGTTGTCAGCAAGAGAGGCCAGGTCACCTCTCTTGCGGAACTTGCATTCTGCTTGAAATTTAAAGTAAATCCAAAAACAAACAAGCAAAAAAAATATTAATAGTGATACAGTGCAGATAGAGCGATAGCTTATAGAGCTGTCAGTCATAAGACTTATCCGACAGATGTTCCAAGGACCAACCAGAAAGTGTATTTCTGCCCCTACTGGTGCATAGCATGTGCTCAATAAATGGTAATTATTTGAGTTGAAAGAAGGACTGTAGTTAAAGACTGTCATTTTTCTGCCCTCTTTGAGACCATTGCTCATGGTGGCAAGGGTGTAGTCAAGGATTTTGAAGTAGTGCTGGCACGCTCGTGGAAATTCTTCCACAATGAAATATTAGCAGAGAAGCATATATACCCATCAGGTCCCTGAGGAAGAGTGTGTGGGAATGGGCATGGAGGCGGGTACAAATGCCAGTCCGTGGAGCAGATCCCCCATCTGGTGCCACCCGGAGCAGGCATCCGATATCACCAGCAAGGGCCAGAGCAGTACCTCACCATTGTGAGGATTAAATTTAGGATTAGCTGGGTGTAGTGGCACATGCCTGTAATCCCAGTACTTGGGAGGCTGAGATAGGAGAATCACAGGTTTGAGGCCAGCCTCAGTAACTTAGTGAGAACCTCAGCAACTTAGCAAGAGCCTGTTTTAAAAAAAAAAGTGTTAGGTGTGTAGCTCGGAGGTAGCATGCCCCAGTACCAAAAAATAAAAAAAAATTTTTTTAAATCTCAAATTTAGGATTAAATCCATACGTGCATGAGGGTGTGCACACAGTGGGCAAGGAGGACGGCAGGCCTGGGCTCTTCCTCTCCTGCTTCGACTCCCAGTGCTGATTTGCTGAGAGTCCCCAGCAGCCCGTGTTATGTGGCCCAGCCTCTGTTTCCTAGGGATAATGGAGGGAACCTCTTGGGCCCCTGCAGCCGAGACACATTGCCATTCTAAACTCAAGTGCTCCTCATCTTCTTCGTCCCACTAGCACTCACATCTGGGGAAGGGAAGAAGCCAGCGGTGAGGGTCGGGATTGAGCTGGGCCTGCCCACTCCCTGCGGCTTTGGACTCGTCTATCTAGTCTTGACTTTAATTCGGCATTGTACAGGAGCTTGGCTCGGCCTCCCTGCTTTATAAAACCACATAATATGTAGTCACTTGATAGACTGAAACTATCTCTGGTGCTATATTTTGCGGTCCTTTTGGAAGGGACTGTGACATATGATTGAAAGACGAGTAGAAGGAAGGAAAATAAAAGCGGTACCGCTCCACCAGTCAGCAGAAATCAAGTTTGAATTGGTGAGCCACTCCTGGGAATGAAAGCCAAGTAATTGGAAATAAATCAAAATGACCGAACACATTTTTATATTATCCTTATTTAAATATTTGTTACATCCATTACAGCACTGGGGACTATTGACCTTTTCCTGGGGACATTGATTCTTGGGCTGTTGGTTTTTGTTTCCCTAAAGCACGTAATCCGTTGAACTCCCTGGCATTGCGCTTGGCCATGAAGCTGGCTGGGCAGCGCTGTGGGGGAGTCTAATGCCTTCCCCGGCTGCTGATGGGGGACCGAGCTGGCCAGGTCTGTGAGCTTCGGGAGCCCAGCAAGCCAACCCAAACATGCAGATTCCCCTGAACTTGTAAAAAGGGTTTTGGTTGGGTTGGAGAGGCTTCCAGTGACTTCTACAAAATCCAGCCGGGTCTAACAGTTCAGATATGTCACAGCAGACTGGAAGCGAATGTGCCTTTAAGGAGCAACAGAACTCAGAGCTGCCTTCCTGCAGGAATTTGATCTGATATAGATTTGAAAATGTTAAGCACAGAAGACTTTCGTGTTGGGCATGCTGACTGGTACCTGTGATGTGAAGAAGGTAAATTCATTAACCAGATTGTATTTCACACCAGAAGAACGTCCTCCTTGAACACGATTTAACAGCCCCGTCGCCCCGAGCCATGCGGGCTGCCTGCAGCAGCTGTGTCCGATATCCAAGTCAAGTCGGGGCACGAGTGACCTCGTGACATCGAATGGAGCGTTGACTCCTTGTAAGTTTACCCTCCGATTTTTAAAAAATGGTGTTTGCTGACATACAGCCTTCATTAAGCTGCCAGAGACGTAAGATAATCGCAGGAAGCCCGGCGCAGATAAACCCAACATAGGGAGAATGTGCCTTGGTCAATTAAATCATTAATGGATATTTGAAATGCCTTTATAATGGGCGTCCATGCAGTCCACACGGTAAAATAAAGGAGAAAACATCTTATCTCGGTCCATGCTTCTTGCCGGGGCCAAAAGATTCTCCCTTGAACTCGCTGTGTTTATAGATGGCCAGGATCAAGGTTTATTTGAACTGGTTTTGTTTTGAGTTTGTGTGGGTTTTTCCTCTCCACTGCAGAATGTATTCTTCTAGTTTCTGCGTCTCCGAGCCTGGTTTCTCCTTTTTTTTTTTTTTTTGTAGCCGTGCCAGAGTTTATCCCCACTCACTTCTGGATAGTGTTAATGCCGCAGTCACTTCCTGTCTGCAAAACAATCAGAACATTCACCAGAGTTCTGGGTGTTACAGGCCACGTGGGGGGACTGTTACCTGCAACGGCTAAAAAAGCGTTTGTAAAAACCTAGCACGAGATGTTCACGCTGCTTGTAGAGAAATATTGTTCTTAGTTACACACATGCCCATCAAGGGCATAGGAAGGATAAAGCAGACCTGTAAACAGACCAAAGGGGGAACAATTGTTCATCTGTACCTAAGAGCACAGCAGGAGCTGTCTCTCCCTTTGCTTCACTGCAATAAGCATTAGCCTGTACATAGCGCAGGGGGAAATGCCAGAGAACGGAGTTCATGGAGAGCATCGGGCCTCGTGCTTTTCATACGCATCAGAATGGAGAGGATTTATGGACACTTGCATGGTGGGTAGTTAGGTGTGGGTGGGGGGAGCCCTGAGAATATGAATTTCCAACCAGTCTCCATGTGATGCCGATGCTGCTGGTCCAGGCGCACGGTTTGAGCATCACTGATAGAAGCTAAAAGACACAAAGGAAAGGGGACCAAAATTTCATGCTGCACATAATACTTCTCTTCTCTTGTCCTATTTAAAGGAGAAACCATCCTACGAAAGATGTAATGGTCCCCCTTCTCCATAGTTTATTCCCCCCTAGGTTTCAGTTATCTGAAATAAACCATGGCCAAAAAAGAGTAACTGGAAAATTCCATAAATAAACAATTGGTAAGTTTTCATTTGCACACTATTCTGAGTTGCATAATAAAGTCTCACACTGTCCCTCTCTGTTCTGCCCAGGATGGGAATCATCTGTTTGTTCAGCGTATCCACACGGTATACACTGCCTGCCTGTTAGTCACTAAGAAGCTGTCTTGGTTATTAGAGGGACTAACACGGCATCATAGTGCTTGTGCTCCAGTGACCCTTAGTGACTTAGTAATGGCCCCAGAGTGCAGAGGTAGTGAGTTTGGCAATTCAGACATGCCAAAGAGAAGCCGCAAAGGGCTTCCCTTGAGTGAAAAGGCGAAAGTTCTCAGCTTAAGAAAATAAACTGTTGCAGTCAAGCATGGTGGCGCATGCTTGTAATCCCAGTACTTGGGAGGCTGAGACAGGAGGATCGCAGGTTTGTGGCCAGCCCCAGCTACTTAGTGAGACCCTCCACAACTTAGTGAGACCCTGTTTCAAAATAAAGAATAAAAAATCGGGTTGGAGGTATAGATCAGAGGTAGAATGCCCCTGGGTTCAATCTCCAGTACCGCCAAAAAAAAAAAAAAGGAAAACTTGCTAAGATCTATGGTACAATAAGATATTTCAAGAGAAAGACCATATTCATATAACGTTTATTACAGTATATTATTATAATTGTTCTACTTGATTATTAGCTATTGTTAATATCTTTTCTGTGTTTCGTTTATAAATTAAACCTTACTATAGGTATGTATGTATAGGAAAAAACAGTGCATATAGGATTCAGCGTTAGCTATGAGTTTTAGGCATCCTCTGTGTGTCTTGAAATATATCCCCTGTAAATAAGAGACTGACGTAATATTTTTTTTTTCAGTACTGGGGCATTCCACCTCTGAGCTACACCACCAGCCCTATTTTTTATTCTTTTTTTAAATTTTGAAACAGGGTCTCACTAAGTTGCGGAGGCCTCACTAAGTAGCTGAGGCTGGCCACGAACCTGGATCCTCCGGTCTCAGCCTCCCAAGTACTGAGATTACAAGCGTGTGTCACCACGCCCAGCTATTTTTTGTTGTTTTAAATGTGAATACAGACAACCTCGGCTTTACAGAACACCATGAAGCAATCCCTATACGAATGACTCCTATTTGCTTCCCGATCTCTACGGGAACATCGGGGAAGTGTTCCCTAAGAGTGGAATTCTCTGGGCTTACGGAGAAGGAGGACTCACGTAAGCAGGCCTAGTGTCACCTGATATTCTGCTGCAGGATCCTGCCCTGGGTGCGGCAGCGTGCCCTCCACCAATGATCTCCCTCCGGTCTCTCCAGACCTTGTTTTTCTGCCTCAACCCTTGACACTTCCCTTGTCAAGAGAAATTTCTACCGTTCCTGTAGCCTGACGGATGCTGGGCGACACATTCTTAAAATTTAACTCTCCTCTTGTCTTTGAAGTTTTTAAATGCTTGACATTAGTAGGCACGTAATCTGACTGCATTTGGACAGACCAACACCTAAATCTTTTGCTTTAAATTTAATACCTTAGGTTATGTAAAATAAACCAGTACCCTGGGCTATCCATTCCCTCAAATTCAAAACCACCCCCAAAATGTATTTATCATCAAGGTGAAACCAAGGGGTGCTTTCACTTACTGGGGTTTTAAAGTGGGAAGAAGTAAGAAAATCATATGATGGCGAAAGCAACAGAGAATTTTGCTGTTTGATTATCGTTCTAAATTGCAGCGGGGGAGTAGCCGGGGACGATTAGAAACAGGAGCCGTCCATGTTTCACATAATTCATGTTTTGCATTCATGAATTATTTCTTTGGAGAAGTTTTAAAGGAATTCGCAGAATGTAAATGATTCATTATCTTAATGATCCAAAACATGTCAGCAAGTGTCAGGAATACATATCGGATTCTCAGGTTGTGGTTAAATATTGGATCAAGCTAGAGATAAAATCGCTCATGTGTCATTGCCTGAGGCTTAGAGATTGGAAAGGAAGGGGAGGGTCAGATTTAGTTGAGGGAAACTTTTCCTGTGGAAGGAAAAGAAGGAAGGAAGGAAGGAAGGAAAAGGAAAGGAAAGGAAAAGAAAAGAAAAGAAAAGAAAAGAAAAGAAAAGAAAAGAAAAGAAAAGGAAGAGAGAGAAATAAGCCTTTCCTGATGTTACCTCTTTGGCCTCAAAGAATTAGCAGTGTTGGAGGCTAGAGCTGCTGGCACCGTGAAGTCAGCAATTGTCCTCTGCCTCTCTTTATTATGCCTTTCTCATCTGCCTTTTCATCCCTGCCTCTGCTCAGCTCTGTCTCTTTTATAGTAAGGGCTACCATGGAGCCAGCCTTCTGGCTTTCCATCCCCGGCTCTGCAGGGAACCATGTGACAATCCTCGCTCTTTGCCCCATCCACCTGTTCTAAATAGTCTCACCCATTACGCCGTGGGCTCCCCGTGCTTCCTCGTAAATGTGCTCAAAAGGATAATTGTGGTTTCTCAGTTACAAGCTCGATACGAGGTGACAGTTTAGTGGTCAGTCCAGCTGTAGGGGGAGTTAAAATTATCCACACTTGTCTGCACTCGTGCTGGCCGAACTGCAGGGCTCCACCTTTTTCCGGCTGATTTAGCCTTCTCTCCCCTGTGGAGTGTACAGCCGGAATCCCCCCCTGCCCGCTCTGAAACTGCCCCCCCTCGCCTTTGGGGGTTTGTCAGGCCACGGCAATAATGAAGAGGTCTAGCCCGTTCACATTTATCTCTATGAATTGTGAGAAACCATTGTTTTTTTTTTTTTGTGGTACTGGGGATTGAACCCAGGGGCATTCTACCTCCAGGCTACATCCCCAGCCCTATTTTTTATACTTTATTTTGAAACCGGGTCTCACAAAATTGCGGAGGGCCTCACTAAGTAGCTGAGGCTGGCCGTGAACCCGGATCCTCCAGTCTCCGCCTCCCAAGTACTGGGATCGTGCGCCACCACACCCGGCTAGAAACCATTGTTTTTTAATATAACAAAATAACTAGTTGTTCCCTTCGTAGGAAGGAGAGCATTTCTAAATTATATTCTTTTCTCTCTGCTGGTTCCTTTCCTAGTTTACTGAATTTTACTCAAGGTGATTTTTCAGTCTTTGAATGAGCCTTGTTGCGTAGACGTTATCTGGTTAAGAGGCCAGGAAGAAGTGGAAATCTTTTAAGGGGGTCTCAGGATCGGGGAGTTATTAGGAGTTTTGTGGTTTCTAGCTCTGCCCTTCAGATTCTCAGAGAGGTCATGTTTAGGATCAAAGTGCTGTACTATCAAAGATCATTCCAGAAGGAATATTTGCACGAGTTGGAGAAGTCCAGATTTCAGAGCCTCTGTTGTTTGCCGTCTGAAATACTTTCCCTCATCTGTCTCTCTGACTGAACTTTTCTTCTAGAAACCCAGTGTGCATTTTACTTAGGAAATGAGAAGCGTGCAGGGCAGTTTGTGGATTACGTCTGTGGATTCCCCTGTGCAGGGAAGCCTTTGTGATCTTGCAGAAAGTCTTTTCTCCATGCCTCTGTGAGGGCTTCGTGTGCCATGTTCTGGAGTCTCTAGATCAGCGTAGCTCTGAATCCTTCCAGATCTTTTTCAAGGCAGCAATTCCTCCAGCATTTTCTCCCTTGAGAACATAAAGGAATCAGCATGTCTTGAGTTCAATATTGTGCTAAGCAGCGAGGGTACGGAAATGAGTCTGACAACGCTTCTATCCCCTGAGGAATTTGCTTTCTAGAGTTCTGGGAGGTAAGATGAGAATACCAAAGAAGAAAGAGGTAGATCTGGTTCAGAAGGGAGCAGCTTGGGTGGGGAATTTCCTAGAGAAGCCAATCTGTGAGCTCTGTCATGAAAGAGGAAGAGACTAGGAGACATGAGCAGCATTTCAGGGGCAGAATGAGCAAAAGCTTGGAGCCATGAGACCAGCTGACCTATGCAGGGAACAGCAAGAGACTGGACCATGTGTCTGTTGGATGAAGGTGGCTGGCATGCAAGACTCATGAACATTTCTTACTATTTAAGTTTGAGTAGCTGTGTCTTAACAATTATCTGTGTACTTAATGGCAGATTTTTTTCCCTCCAGTGGAGACTCGGGTCCTCTTTTGTTGTAGTGAAGCCCGAGTCTCTTTTAGGATTATCTATAAACTCAACAGGATCAGTCAAGATGCAGTTCCTCCCCTTCCTGCACCACGCCCGACTCTAAAGTACGAGCTGGATTTCTGTAGGGTCCCCTGTGCCCCCGAGCTGCCTGTGTGGAGCTGAGTGCAGTAGCTGCGGTCGGGACAGATGCTCCTGAACTCTGCACGGCCTGATCTCGGCGTGCCTCTGCGGAGCCCGAGCCTGTCCGCTCCTGCGTGTAGTTAGAGCCTGGCTCCAGTTCTGGCAGATTTAATAGCTCCTCATTTATTTTTCCAGGCTTCATCAACATGCTTCTAAGTAAGTGTCTTCACATCCCATTACCATTTTCTCGAATCTTCCCTGCAGAGGAAAACCAACACACCAGCCTGCTGCTCTGGCTCAATGTTGGTAAATGCCTTGTAAAGGCTTATAACACATACATTAGGCAATTCAGCTGAAAACCTGTTGTAACAAGCCATTTGATTTTAATGAACTATCCCCTCTGAAGAGGTTTTGTGATATTTATGCTATGTCTTTCACTAACTAGTTTCTTTTTAAACCAGAAAAAAAAAGTGAGTTACTGCCCAGGAGAAAGACAGACACACAAAGGGCAAAATTCCTTGCTTGAAGCCATGTGGTCTATACTGTGTACATAGAAGATGAATGAAGAGGAGAATGGGAGGCCGGAAGCCTCCAGACTCCTCTGTGTGTCAGAAGCACCAGGTGGTTGAGGATCAGGGACCCAGGGCCCAACCTGAAATGCTCAGAAACAGAGAGATGCTTGGCATGTCCTGGCGTTCTTTCCATATTGCTTTTTAAATTTTGTGGTGCTGGGGATCGAACCCAGGGGGGTTCTACCTCTGAGCTATACCCTCAGCCCTATTTTTATTATTATTATTATTATTATTATTATTATTATTATTTATTTTGAAACAGGCTCTCCCTAAGTTGCAGAGGGCCTCACTAAGTTTCTGAGGCTGGCTGCAAACCTGAGATCCTCCTGTCTCAGCCTCCCAGGTACTGGGGTTACAAGTGTGCACCACCACGCTCGGCTTCCATATTGCTTTGATTCTTCAACACAATTCACCGAGAATGAGAAAAATAGCCAGTCAAGTCAAAAAGTTAAGGTCACAAGTTTTGAGTTTTTTCTTTGATAAGCTAGGTACCCCCACAGAGGCAGTGTTATCTCATCTGTCACTCAGACATCCTGGGGTTGCACTCAGCCCAGGCATGAGTTCGTTATTTACGCAGAACGGCGATGGTTCTACGGTGGGTGGGAGGGAATGGTTCTTGCTGTTTCCCATCAAGGTGTGTGTCTTAGCAAGAGCTGACTTTGTTCGCAGAAGGCTATTGGTCTCTTTGGAGTTTATACAAGGGACAGCATCCAGGCAAGCGGCCAGTTGGATGGGGATCTGCGTTATACAAGGTTCCGGCGCCCAGGGAAGCATCGGCATCGCACATGTATATTTCTATTCGTATGTATTTACAAACCTTGTCTGAGCCTTGGTTCTTATGAAAGCAGAGCTTGAGGCAAGGGATTGTGTGCAGATGGTTTATTTGAAAAGTGCTTCCAGGGAATCGCAGTCAGGGATGGGGTAGGAGTGGAGGGTGAAAAGGGAAAGTCAGAATAGGGATACCATTGAGTTGGCCACCACGTAAGGGACTGGTGTTCTATCCCAGGGACCTTCTGAGGAGCCTTAGGCAGTAAACCTCAGAGATGTCTACATGGTGATGCACAGGGACACATCGGCCCACCAGCCCCCATCTGGTACTGGCCAATGTGGCCCCAAGGGCTCTGTCTAACTCACCTGCTCTCCTTAGACATGTGTGCATGTGTTGGGTCCCACCCCAAGGCGCCAGAGAAGCCCCAGGGAAGAAGGTGAGAGGTCGAGGGGAGGGCATGACTGGCACTGTCAGGCTGCCCCTGAGTGACCCCGGTCTGAGCCTACACTCAGCTAGAGGAAGTGGTGGCTCTATCAAGAGGCGACCAGGCCGGGCGTGGTGGCGCACACTTGTAATCCCAGTACTTGGGAGGCGGAGACCGGAGGATCCGGGTTCGCGGCCAGCCTCAGCTACGTAGTGAGGCCCTCTGCAACTTTGAAAGACCCGGTTTCAAAGTAAAGGATAAAAAATAGGGTCAGGGGTACGCCCCTGGGTTCAATCCCTGGTACTGCCAAAAAAAAAAAAGAGGCGACCAGGCAGATCAGGAGGTGTGCTCACACGGGAGTGTCTAGCCCTGGCCTTCATCTCCTGAGTGCCATCGAGGACGTGCAGTCACTGGGATTTGTGGGTGGCTTCATGCTGTCATATCCTGCCTTGGCCCAAGACTGCAAATTAGTTGAAAATAAATGCCAGGTCACCTCCCCGGGGCTGGATGAGGCCTTGGTTTTCTGCTGGGATTCTGTCATCTAATATTTCTAAGTACTCTCTTGAGCTGTGTCCTTAGTCTTGGCCTAACATAGAAAATATACGTCGTGTACATCAATGCTTTCTAAAAATTGAAGTATAACTTACATATAGTGAAATGCACAGATTTTAAGTGTTTCGTTTTATCCATTTTGACAAACTCATATATTTGTGCAACGCACGCCCCAGCAAGATACAGAATATTGCCATCATCCCAGAAAGTATCTCTGTACCCCTTCCCAGCTAACCCCTCCCACTCTGAGGAAATCCCTGGTTTGATTGCTATCACCATATATATTAATTTTCCCATATTAAAAACTCCATATAGATAGAATCATCTGTTTTGTACTATTTTGTGTCTGGCTACATTCAATATAATGTTTCCACTCAACACTCAATCTAATGTCTTGGAAATTCACCCATGTTTTCTGTCTCCAAAGTTTGAATCTTCTGGTTGCCTGTAGTATTCTGCTGTATGAATCTGTCACACATTGCTTATCCATTTTACTATTAATTGATACTTGAGCGGTTTCCAGCTTGTGCTATATGAATAAAGTGCTAGGAACAAGTCTTCCTGTAGACATATGTTTTTATTTCCTAATGCCAAGGCGACTGCTGGATCATAAGATAGGTGTCTGTTTAGCTAGATAGGCTGGGCATCCTTTATCAGAAATGCTTGGGACCTGAAGTGGCTCTGATTTGGGAGTTTTTCAGATTTGGGAACATTTTCATAGACCTTATTGGCTAAGCATCTCTAATCCAAAAATCTGAAATGTTCTGAAAGCTGAAACTTAAGTTTGGGGACGTTCCACCTGTATAACAAAAGTGGTCATAACATGTCACTCTCACCAGCAATATATCAGAGTTCCATAGATCCACATCTCCGCCAATATCTGGCATTACCAGTCTTTCATTTTAGCCATTCTGGTGGGTACGTAACAGTATTCCATTGTAGTTTCAGTTTACATTTCCCTGATGACTAATGATCCTCTTTCATGGGCTTATTGGCTGTTTGAATATTTTCTTTGGTAAAATGTCTGTTCAAACCTTTTGCTTATTTTTTATGGGGTTGTTTGTCTTTTTACTAGTGAGTTATATGAATTCTTTACATATTTCAGAATCAAGTACTTTATTATATAGAAGAGTGAGTTACAAATGGTTTCTCTCAGCCTGTGGCTTGCCTATTCAATATCTTAACTGTGTCTATTGAAAAGCAAAAATTTAAAATTTTGACTTTGTTCAATTTTTTTTCTTTTTTGGATGTTCAGTGTGTTTTTTGTCCTCTCTGAAGAGTCTCTGCCTAGTCCAAGGTCATAAAGGTATATTCCTAAATTTTCTTCTCTGAGCTTTGTATTTTTTTTTTTTTTTTTGCGGAACTGGGGGTTGAACTCAGGGGCATTCTACCTCCAAGCTACACCCCCAGCCCTATTTTTTTATTCTTTATTTTGAAACAGGGTCTCACTAAGTTGTGGAGGGCCTCACTAAGTAGCTGAGGCTGGCCGCAAACCCGGATCTTCCAGTCTCAACCTCCCAAGTACTGGGATTACAAGCATGCGCCACCACGCCCGGCTGAGCTTTGTATTTTTTATGAGGCAAATATATGCTAGATTATTCTGGATAGTTGGTGCCAATTTATATTTCTTACCAAGAGAAGTTGGTAGTCATTGGTTTTATTACCCATTAACACATTGGAGGAGACATTACCTCTCAGACTGATGAATTATGGAGACCTTTGAAAATCCCAACTAAGTTCCCCATATTTACCATTAAGATCTGCCCCGAGATGGTATGTGACTTGGGTCCAGGATAAGATGAAGGGGACTTCTATATATTCCTTGCATTTTCTTTGGGAGATGCTATTTGGCTAATCCCAGCTCACATGTGCCTGTCACCATATACAGGGTCACTTTGCTATGGAAAGCTGACTTATGTTAAATGTCCGTGTTGACACTTCTCTTCCTAAGTGAATGGGCTTTTTATTTAACTGGTGGCTGCTGACTTCGTAGGGTCTGCCAGGTCATTAAAATGATGTTTGTTTGAATTTGGCAGAATGAAAAATTGGACTTCTATTTACATTTTTCTGGTTCCCAAGTCTGTTCTCACCACTCACCCCTAACAATACTCTTTTGACTTTATGAAGAAGCCTTTACAAAAAAAGGATGAGGTGCAGCCGAGGTGCGTGGCATGTTCTAGCCACAGCAACCAATGGTCTCTGATGTCTGCAAGTGAAGAGGGCAGAGGGGCCCTGGATTATACAAACAGACGAAGAACGGCGTGCCCCTTCTGACATTGCATATTAGTTGCACAGATTGTCATAGACTATCAGCTGGTCATTAATTTATGTATCCAAGATCCATCTTAACATTTGGATGGCAGGGGAAAGTGTACTGAAATCAGAAGGGTTATGTTATATTCTGAGCCCTGCCGCTTACTACCAATGCGCTTTCCAGCCTGCCCATGTATTTTATTTCAGTTGCAGTTTTCTTATTGTAAAAAGGGAACCATAATAGGTAGGGCATTATCAGAACAGGCTAAGTTATACTGCAGTGGCCAATACAACTCCAAATCTTTGTGGCTTAGTCACAACGCCTAATTTTCCCCTTGAGCACAATTTATTTGTTTAACTCTTGAGCATCTCAGACTGGAGCACTCCAGCGTCTCTCTTCCATCTGGTGACTCAGGGATCCAAGCCCTCTTCCTCTTCTTCTTGCCATCTCACCAAAGGGCCTGCAGTTACCCTGACAGGGAAACAAGGGGTTGGAGGTGTCGAGGAACAGGCTTTCTTTTATCCACCTTGACTGGAAGAAGTGCCACTTGTTATTTCTGCTCACAGGTATGTCCTGCAGCGGAGGCTGGGAAACGCCAGGGAGCACGTGGACCACGTGGTGAGCACTTCCTATCTTTGCTGTGTGGGCCTCACGTTCTGTGATGTTCAAACGAGATTCCAGATTAAAGAACACTGTTACGTAATGGATGACATTTATAAAGGCTATTACTTGATAGTCCATCCGAGACATATGCTCACTTAGGTCTGTTTGCTGGCATTTGGACACACACACCATTTGCTATGGTTTGAATCTACAACATTGCCCAAAGCTCATGTGTTAAACCAGGCAGCCATGTTTAGAGGTAGCACATGGTTGGAGGTGGGCTGTTGGGGGCATGGCTGGGGACAGTGTCTGTCTCTTCCCTACCAGCTGCTGCAGTTCTTTCTCTCCCCTGCTGCCATTTGCTGACCCAAGCTCTCACCCTCTCTCTCTGCTCCCCACCATGATGCCCTAAGAACCTGCATGGACTGAAATCGCTAGAACTATAAGCCCCCAGAACAAAATCCCCCTTCCTCTAAGTTTTGCAAGTCAGGTGTTTGGGTCACGGCACTGAGGATGCTGACAAAAACACCATTTTTTAGGGATGTCTTACTTTGAAGTACAAACAGCAGCCCTGGATTTTTTATTTTCCCCAAGACAAACAGATTCTACAATCTATACCTTTTTGCACTAAACAGCTCGGTCAAACAACATTTGATTTAACTAACAGAGTTAAAACACATCATAATAAATGGCAGATTTGCCTTTTAGAAGAGTTTTAAAAGAAACACAGGGGCCTGTAAAAATTTGAACTAGCTCCTACCAACTCCTGCCAGTTCTGGTTTAATGATGATTAAGACAGTCCCTTAAGGGACAGCTGTCACTTGCATGTAAGCTGTGTGCTGAGTCTTCCTTAAGCAGCTTAAACTTGACTCCCAGCAATCTTGTTTGGGTCTTTGATTTGTTTGGTAAAACCACCACTCAAAGAGAGTACAGAGGCAGGCTTCAATGCCAAATTATTATAATTCTGGAATGAGTGGAATCTCAAATAATGAGGTTTTATTTTACTTTGCCCTAGAGGTTTCTATGTAGTATTGGGAGAGGGAAAAAAAAATATTTGTTTTATTTTAAAAACACACAACTTTCATTGTGTTCAAAAGTGGAGTTAGAAAACAAGTCAATAAAACATTCTCATGGAACAATGGGACTTCTGTTGTTGATTTTGCTGTTTAAGGCATT
Organism: Glis glis; assembly: GCA_004027185.1. Classification (NCBI taxonomy): domain Eukaryota; kingdom Metazoa; phylum Chordata; class Mammalia; order Rodentia; family Gliridae; genus Glis; species Glis glis. The sequence goes on along the minus strand of PVJS01005377.1, from coordinate 40,069 downwards.
TCACTTAAAAGAACTGTCCCCCCTATCCCCCCAGTTTGGCTCATTTTGTTTTGAACTTATAACTGCAAAGTCACTGTCTTTGTTATTAATTTCTGGTTTTGTGATTTTCTTTTTTTTTTTTTTTGTGGTACCGGGAATTGAACCCAGGGGTGTTCTACCTCCGCACTACACCCCCGGCTCTATTTTTTATCCTTTATTTTGAAACCGGGTCTCACGAAGTTGCGGAGGGCCTCACTAGGTAGAGAGAGAGAGAGAGAGAGAGAGAGAGAACTGAGGCTGGCCACGAACCCGAATCCTCCAGTCTCCGCCTCCCAAAGTACTGGGATTACAAGCGTGCGCCACCACACCCAGCTGGTTTGTGATTTTCTAAAGCTCTGAAGCATGGATTTTGTGTGCTGTACATGTACTCAAAATCTTTGTCAGGCGGAATGATCCATACATCAGTGGGCATACATGTGGCCATAAGCTAGAGAAGTTTCTGGAGAATCTGTGATAGTTATTGCTCTTGGTTTCTTTCTGCACCACACCTACATAAAACACCGTGCCTGGAACACGTGTTCCCAGACTTAACAGGCGACGGGAGTATTGGTCATCTTCCTGCCTGGCATCCTTATCTTGGCCTAGGTGTCATCCTTCCTATCTATGTACCGTCTTGGTAGGATCACCAACAGGGGTTCCCTGCCCTCTCTTGGTCAAGAATGAGCATGTGACCAAGTGAAGCCCAGCAGAATTATCCTCTTGGGAACTTGAACATTGACTACAAGGTTGGAGGCTGTTTGAGTTGTTGATTTCTATTACCAGCAAGTGAGAATACTGTTTCAATGTATTTGTATTTGACTTAAAATTGTACAATTTCAGTTGAACTAGACTCGAAGTACATTTGAACTGAGATCTGAAAGGTCTGCCAAGTTCTTCTGTTGTGTTACAATTTCATACATTAAAAGTGGTTGAAAGGACCATTAGCTGAAGATCAAACATATTTCTCCCTCCATAGTCCCAATTGTAAAATTTAAAGTACATAACAAGAATCTTCTTCATTGAAAATTTTTAGGCTTCACCCCTTAATATGCATTTTCATTTGCATATTCACAGGCACCTGAGATCCAAAGTGTCCAAAACAAGACTCTTCATTTCCCCAAATTTGCTCCCCAGGGACCCAAACAGAGGCGAGTCCAGGGTAAGAAGCAAGGCTTTGTTTCATTCTGTTGCAACTTCTCAGCTGGCATCTTATTAGAAAGGTAACATTTAATAGAATAACTTAGGGTCATGTTTTTTTTTTTCCAGAAGCTTCTAAAAGCATCTATCATCTATTACTTTTCTTCATTATAATTACATTATTAAATTTGGAAAAAAGGGGAAAAAGTGCCTAATCCTAACACCCAAAGACAGTTCCTGTTCATATTTTGACGTGGTTCCTTCCTTATGGCTCTTAATGTGGTATTACTAACAGCGCATGTGTGTTTTTAATCTCATTTTCCACTTAACATTATACAGTAGACAGTCTCTGGCAATAGAGGCTTCATAGCCATCTTCCAAAGGGCTGCATATTGTTCTAGTAAGTGGCTATTCAATATTTACTCAGTCATTCTCAGGACATTTAGACAGGTTGAGTAAATATAGAATACTCCAATTCTGTATCCACATTTGCCCTGGAAGAAAAATAATTTAGACAACTCTAAGACTTGCCTCAGTGGGGCATTTACAAAACATTTTGCAGTTCATTTGGTTCTTTTGCTATGAGAGACAGGATCACTCAGCTAGAAATGCTTATCACAAAATAAATATCTATCTTCCCAAGCAGTGGGAAGCTTTAAAAAGCCCTGTTTGATGCTTGCCCATGAAAATTTGAAAGGACAATAGATCTCTTTGTGTATGCTACTCCTAGCCTCTGGGGTTGGTAGGATTTTAATAATTTGTTTTTAATTTCTACCATTGAGTTTATTGGGTTTCAGTTTTGGATCTCGATCCCTTTGGATTTATTTCTGCTCCTTCCTTTAAATTTCAGCAGAAAAGAGATTCTGTTTGGGTTTCCACTCTTGGAGGGCAATCCTTGGTCTGCGCTGTTTTCATTTATTTTATTTTAAAATTACAAAGGCATTGCTAGTTATATTTGGTTTTGCAATTCATTCCTCCCTCTGTTTCACCAAAACCATAAAACCCACATTGTCTAAAAATGCTGCGTCGAGCAAATGGATCCAGTCCTCCTTGGAGAGCAGAAAAGGCCGGAGCCAGTGTGTGTTATAAACATTTCCAGGGATACTGCCTCTTTCCCAGAACTGGCTTTAGTCAAAGATGCTGACCAGTTGTGCGATTTCACGCGGGGTCGCTGACCCTGAGCCCCACTTGAACTTGACTCTGGGCCTCCTCTGGGCATCTGCCTTCATCGTGTCCACATCCTCTCTACTCTCAGCGCTGCGCCCTCCGCTCCTGCCGGTCTGGCCCCTGCTGTTATTTTTTAAGGACCCGAGCCATAAAAAACCAAGGCTTTGGATTTCTGAATGAATGTTTCTAATGTTCAACTTGGTGGTTTCCTGTCACAAAAAGCACCAAGTCAGTAGATTTGGATTGTTCTGCAACGTGGGTCTCTCTTTTCCGGTTAGATTAAACATCCTCATTCCCTCCGATTGCAACATTTGATCTTCCATGCTTAGAATCTGTAAATTCTCTGAACAGTTTATTTTCAGCAGATTTTAACAAGCCTTTCATTTTCCAATCTGAGAAAAACCGAGTGGAAAGTGTGGGTTTTCTGAAGGACATTTTTTCTCCTCTTTTTTTTTTTTTTTTGGTAAGTGGGGATTGAACCCAGGGACATTCTGCCTCTGAGCTATCACCCCAGTCCTTTTAATGGTGAAACAGAGCCTCGCTACGTTGCTGAGGGTCTTACTTAATTGCTGAGGCTGGCCTCAAACTTGTAATCCTCCTATCTTAGCCTCCCAAATACTAAGATTACAGGCGTGCACCCCCCCCAGCCAGCTTCCTCCCATATTTAATTGAGGGCTGTGCAGGACGAAGTTGAGAAGGAATACTTTCTCATGCAGCCTCTTGCTCTGGCAGGCAAGTGTGTGTCCATGATACTGGACAGAATGCACTTGTCCTGTGTGAAGTAGCAGGTATTACCATCTGGCACCATGTCCATGGCAGCTGTGGGCCCAGCCCAAGGCTCGGGAGAGGATCTTGAGAGAATATGAGCTTTCACCTGAACATTCACAGTCCTCCTAGCCAGCCTCCATCCCTCCTTTCTTGTTAGAAAGGGAAGAGCAGGGGAGACATACACAGTAGGTATATTGTTCACAACTCTGGCATTCTTGAGTTGGAAAAACCCTCCTAGCGGGACCCAAGGTGATAAATGTGCCCGCTACTCACTGTGGAGGCTCCTCGGAGATATGCTCCCCTGCCGGTCTCCTGCATCTTCTTGGTGTGTCTCACAATGCTTTTGTTAGTTTTTCCCAATTCTGCCATTCTCTGCTAAACTCTGAGCTAGTGGATGTAGAGAGACTTCTTGATTAGCAAATGTTTGTTGAGTGAACAAATAAATGAGTCCTTGCTGAGTATTTCCTAGCGGCTCTAAGGGAAGGAGCAGGCCTTCTGGCTTGATCTGAGGAGTTCACAGATACTCTGTGGGTCTTGGTTCCCAGGGAGCCCCTGTAACAGTTTCCTAGGGCCACCTTGATACATTACTATGAACGGGGTGGCTTAAATAACAGAAATTTATCCTCTCATAGTTCCAGAAGAAGTCCAAAATCAAGGTGTTAGAAGGGTGCCTCTCCTTCAAAAGATTGAGGAGAGAATCCTTCCTCCACTTTCTGGTGGCTCAAGTGTCCCTTGACTCCTACCTACGTCACTCTAGTCACTGCCTGTATCAGCGCATGGCTTACCCTCTTAACTCCCACCTTATCTTCTCTTACGAGGATATCTGTCGTTGGACTTAGGGACCACCTGTGTAACCCACAAAAATCTCATCTTGACATCTGCAAAAATCTCTTTTTCAATGGGGCCACACTTACAGGTTCTGGGGATTAGGATGCGCACAGATCTTTTGGGGGGACCACCATTCAACTCCCCATACCTTTCACCAGTGTGAGTCGTGCAGAGAGGACTGAGTTTCAGAGATTTATAGCGTCCATCTGAAAGACAAAACCTTTGGTTGGACTGGATTTTGGTTCTGCCACGTAGATATTCAAGGATCGGAGCCGTCTCATGCTGCCTCCCTCCACTCCCATCCACTCTTGCCCATTCATGAAGTGGAGAGGCACACTCTCAATTTCCCCTTTGTTTATGGTCTCTGCCACTGACTCTAACATGGAGCCTCTTCCTCAAGGACCTGGGGCCAAACAGCCACATCAGTTGCCAATTACCTATGAATATGCAACTGAGAAAAAAAAAAGCCTTATGACGTAATGACCCATTATTTACTATATGTCAATTCTATATGCAGAGGCAGTTTGGAAAATGTCTTTTTTACTTCCACCAGAACTGGCCTTAGCTTTGCTGCAGGAATAGCATCCTTTTCTTTTTCAAAGATGGTTCTTATTTGTTCTGTGTCAAGTCAAGGCCCTTTCAGCAGTGAAATTCTAAGTACCCCCCAGAGGCAGGGGCATGGCTTCTTTGGAGAAGCTATTACCTTTTGTTTGTTTTCCTCACTTTATTTTGTGATTATTTTTTGCTTGGTTGGTTGGGTGAAGTCAAGTCCCAACAATACCGAATCAAATGGTTTTTCTCAGGTGTGGTTCCTAAAGAATGCCCCAAAGCCACCTGGGGCCTGCCCTAGAAATACACAGGCTCCAGGCTAGCATCTCGCTCTCACTTAAGAATCCGGACTTTAGTTCTTTTGTTTGTGTGTGTGTGTGTGGTACTGAGATTGAACCCAGGGGCATTCTACCTCTGAGTTACACCCCAGCCCTATTTTTTTATTCTTTATTTTGAAACCGGGTTTCACTAAGTTGTGGAAGGCCTCACGAAGTAGCTGAGGCTGGCCGTGGTCCTGGATCCTCCAGTCTCAGCCTCCCAAGTACTGGGATTACAAGCATGTGCCACCATGCCTGGCTTCGGGCTTGTTGGGCCACTGTTCATATATCTAATTGGGAAATAGGAAATAGTTAATCAACAAAGTTACTCATTGTTGTCTGTGCATTCAGCAATTCCCCACAAAGCACATTTTTGTTTTGTTGTTGTTTTGTTTGTTTGTTCATTTGTTTAGATTGCAGTTTAGAGCTCCAAGTTGCTTGGGATAGGAAAACATCTTAGGTGTCCTTACCTGGGTTTTAGCTAATCTGCATTTCCTCCTGGTTCTGTCCTATCTGAGATGTGGGAAGTTTCCCAGAACTTTAGTGGGAAGGTAAGTACATTAGTCAGTATACTTCATGCTGGCTGCTTTAACAACACTCCCCACATCTCAGTGACATAACACAATAAATTTGTATGGCTGGCTCGCAGAAAATTTAATGTACATGCTCCTTGTCTGGCAGCTCTATGAGGAGGGGCAACCTCTTCTCTTAGTTGGGATTAGGCTTCCTATCTCCTCTGATTTCACCCCAAAGTCTATGCCCAGAAGAAGGCATGAGAAAGGGGACAAAGAAGATGGCAGCAGGAACTATGTGGTCTCAACCAAACTGCAAAGAGCTGGGAATGCACTCTTCTAGGAGGAGGGAGCAGTTAGTGAGCACACAGTGTTATCTCTGCCCATAGTAACTCTGTCTCCTGCTTTGGAAGAATAGAGATAGAGGCTAAATTACCCTTAGACCTTGTGTGATAGTTGGGTAGATTGCAGAATAAAGTTAGTAATTTCCATTGTGCTCCTAAGGACATCCATCCAAGCTTGCCTTGTCCTCATTCTGCACCACAGTAGCATTATTTAACTCAGGATTGTGGTTTTCCTCTTTAATTTGCATCACATGCTCCCAGTACCTCATGGGAATCAGATGGGAAATCATTAGGGTGACTGACAGCCTCTCCTCACTACTCATACTTCCTTGTATCCAACCACATCTTAAGAGGTCGGAAGGGTAATAATTAGGATAAAAAATCAACATCAACTAAGTGCCCACTACTTAGAACATTGGTCAGTGTGCTTTAGACCAACCTTATTTAATCCCCTCACTTAATCTTCAAGTTTCCCTTTTACTAAGTGACTTGGAAACTGTCTAGGAAGAGTAGATTTCTGAGAGATTTTGGGAAAAAGAGCAATGATATACTTTCATTTAGGGTGATCTCTTTGTAGCAGCCACCATTTGGTTGGATACATTCTGACGGATTTGTGAAGGCAGCAGTCACGTGACTATAGAGTCCCATCTCAAGTGACTTGGTGGGGCTCAGGGCTGGCCTGTCATCACTTCTGCTAGCAGATGGGATTGCCCATCTGCTCTTCATTTTCATTGTTGCCTGCTTAGCTGGCAAGCTTGCAGGCAGAACATTGGGGGATCTCCCTGCCCACCTAAGTGGACAGAACTGTCTGTCACAACTGGAGGGTCTTGGTGTGCTCTTGAGGTCTTGCATCTTGGAGGAGCTGTGCTGAGGGGAACCCTGATTGAAGAGAGACTGCATCGGCTGGGAAGGGTGATGTTAATGGGTCTAGGCACTTCATAGATGAAATTAGCATCATTAAATGTCCTTCCTTCCCTCAGCGGTAATGACTGGGACTGTTTCTTCTCTAGCAAAAAACTTGGACTCAATATTCATTTTATTCAGATTTATTCTACATGAAGGTATGTGGTTGGGGGGTTTGGCTAAATCCTTCTTCCTTCCCCCTTCTGCAGCTCTAGAGATGCCCTAAAGATAAATTTCCCAGGGACTTTTGTGGGATGCAGTTGGAGGTCATCAAACTATTAGAATGGAAAACTAGTCTTTGGATAGTGGTACTTCTAACATGGCGAATGTTCTGAATGACCTTATTTGGGATGGAAACTCAAAACAAAAACAAAACCTCCAAAACCCCCAAGCTTTCATGGGAATTTTATGCTATCAAGACAAAGGGAGACGTTTCCCCACCCCTGAAGAGCCCCATCTGATAATAACAAGTCCCTGAGTGTTTAAAGCTGGGATCAGAATTGGGGCTAATAGCTTTATTAATTACAACCTCTGTTTTAGTAAATTATTTGGATTTCAGATGAAAATGGATTAAAGCAAGAAGTATTTAAGATATATAACCATAACTTTTAGTTTATGAAATATAGATTTAAAATACCTGGGTTTCATTGAATTATCCAAGGGAAGAGAGGAGAGGCAATACAGCGAGTTTTTGAGGCCTGTATGAGTCCATTTTCTGTTGCTATAATGTAATGCCTCGGGTTGAATAAATTAATAAGAAAAGAGGTTATTTAGATCACAGTTATGAAGGTTCAAGGTCACAGCACCAGCATCAGGTTGTGATAAGGATGCCATGGTGGATAGCATCACAAGGGCAGGTGTACAGGAGAGAGGAAGAGATCACATGTCCAAACAGGAAGCCAGAGGGGCTAGGGGATGGCCAGGCTTGTTATCAAGAGCACTACCTCTGGGACCCACAAGAACTTCTTAGTCCCTTCCAAGGACAGTGCCCTCAGTGACCTAATCACCTCCCACTAAGACCCACTTTTTTTTTTTGTGGTACTGGGGATTGAACCCAGGGGCATTCTACCTTTGAGCTACACCCCCAGCCCTATTTTATTCTTTATTTTGAAACAGAGTCTCACTAAGTTGCAGAGAGCCTCACTAAGTAGCTGAGGCTGACCGCGAACCCGAGATCCTCCTGTCTCAGCCTCCCAAATACTGGGATTACAAGCGTGAGCCACCACGCCCGGCTTAAGACCCACCTTTTAAAGTTTCTACACCTTTCAACATCACCACCCTGGGGACCAAGCTTGCATGACCCATGCACCCTCGGGGCAGAAGCCACATCCAGCCTTAGCAAAGTCCTTTTAGGGAATGCACCAGATTTGAGCAGATTCTCTTGAATGTATGCACACACCTTTTCCCAGGCGCTCTTTTTCACCTCTATGCATTTTGCCATGGCGGATTCATGGATCGGCCTCAAGAAATGGAGCTGCCAAAGGAGAAGAGCTCCGTCTTCTATCCATTCACCAGTTGCTAAGCTGCTGGGCTGGGTGTTATGAGCATCTAGTCGATCCCCCACACAACAAGATTAAAGAAACACCAGAGCAACTAAATTCACTCTTCCCTGAGTTGGTGGGCAACCTTTACTCTTTAGTACATAAACTCTGAGAGTGACATCAGCCTTTCTCTCTGTTTTCTGATCACCGTCCAGGGATTGTCTTTGGTCTTAGCTTCACATTCTTCTGCTCTGACACCACTAAGGTCAACTTTCCTACCTCCAATATATATCCTGGGCTGAATATTTATAGGAGAATCAAGGAGAGTCACTAAACAACAATAAAGCATGTCTGTTAGTTGTTTGATTTGAAAGTCTTTTTACTAAATAGCCATAATAGCCATAAACTGCTGGAGACAGGCTAATGATGATCATAAAATTTATTACCCAAGTATCTATTATCTTCCCAAGAGGTGGCCTCTCTTGATCATGGTCATGCTGATTGCATTTCCATGGTTAAAATTTCATTATGGCCTGTATTTTGCTCAGGGTCCCATAACTTGCCAGAGCCTGTCAGCTGGGAGCTTCTTTGGGGAATTTGATTTTATTAATATTTTACGGGTAGTGACCTTTAATTAATGTTAAATAAAAATGGGATTCTAAAAGCATTACAGAAGACTTTTCACTTGGGTGTCAAAATAATTTACAGTCATTAATCAGCTTTAAATCACCATCACAAGAGAGAGTTTAAATTCCATTTTGATCATAAGGCATCGACTGGAATATGTTTATAATTAAAAGAAAAGTACGTGTCCCAGGGAGAAATTTCTATCTGATCTTCCAGTACGAAATGTAATACTTCTGCTGAACAACTGGTATGTCCTGAAACAGACACTGTGAGGGGTGGTTGTTAGAACAACTTACGAGGGCTGTGTTGGTGGCCTGCTCTGAGTTATCATGGAATTCTGGAAATGACTTTATTTATCCATCCTTTTTTCTTCCACCCACCCACCCTGCACGTGCATGTGCGTGCGCGCACATACACACACACACACACACCCCTATCCCTATTCTGAAAAAAGTAGAATATAAACAGATAAATAAAAGCTAACATTTACTGACAGCTAGTCACATGTTGGATGGTGTGCTATTTATAGGCATTGTTCATCTAATTCTCACAGTTGCTTCACAATGTAGGTCTCATTTTTCTCCCCAGTTTAAAGATAAATAAACTGAGGCTCAGAGTGATGATAGACTTGCCCAAGGTCCTAGCTTGTAAGTGTCATGAGGAGAATTTAAATAGGGATTTGTCAGAACCCAGAATCAGTGGGTTATACCATTTTCATGGATAAGCAGATATATTTTCAAAACCTTGCTCTCCTGCATAGTGGACTAGAGTGCAGGACAGGTCTCCACCATCATGAGGAACTGGGAGCAGGTCAAGAGATCAGGGCAGATATCCCATGAAACATATTAGTCAAGCTCAGTGGAGGGAGAGTTTCCTTCATGGTGACAAACAGGACAGGCAGGGCTGAGGGCTGCCCCTCCCTCTCTAGTACTCATGAGCTAGCAGCTCTGGGTGGGTGTGGGGGGGAACGCTGCCTGTTGGCAGTGGAATTGGTTCAGAAAAATCAGCAGAATTGATTCCACTCCTTTTCATAAATATTATTCAACACATCTACTATAACCGTCTCCTTTCCATATTTTTATATAGCACATTTAGAAGCTTCAAATGGGAGAGGAGATCCCAGTCAGTTCTGGCTTATCTCATCCCAGATCGTGCAGTGATAAATTTTAACCCAGCCTGCTTGGCTCTTGTCCCTGCACCCTCCCTGCGGGGTGCTTGGTCCCCTCCTACCTTCAGTGCAAGTTCTTTTCTCTCCAAGGGATACAAACCTCTTTGCTGGAGACCTGGAGCCAAGCATAACTTGGATGCTAAGTGATACAAAAACAACACCAACCACTTTTATTAGGCAGCTTCTAGGTGCCAGGCACACTGCTGGCATCCTACACCCATTATCTTATTTATTTTGCCCAGTAACCTGTTTTTCCTATATCTGTTTCTCCTGCTAAAGGCAGGCAAAGATATCTATAACTGTGCGCGCGCGCGCGCGCGCACGCACACACACACACACACACACACACCTGAGGGGGAGAATTTTTATGAGTTTCTGGATTGAATTGCCTTTTCTTCTGGATCCTGGGTACCATAGAACCAGGTGATAGTAATAGAGAAGCTAATGTCCCTGGGTATCTGCATGGCCGGGTGTGTTGTAGACACATCATGCCCTCACCTGGGCCCCAGCTTCCCCACCACTGTATGACACAGGTTTTATCCCCCAATCTTATTCTATGAAGACACATCCCTTTGTGTGATTATTGGGTTAATGTCTGCCCCTGCCTCTGCTGTAGGATCCAGAAGGACAGGGACTCTTCCCTCCCACTTAGTTCCCTGAGGTGCTCCCAGGCATCCCTGGCTCCGAGATTGTTTTCTGAGTGGAGGAAGGGGAAGAGGAGGAGGTGTGGATGACTGGACAGGCCTGGGGTGGCCTCACCAGCATGCTTGCTGACCCCCTGGACATCTCAGGTGTACAGGTCAGCTGAGGTCACCTCATTCCCATGTCTTATTTAAAAACAAAACAAGACAATTCAGTTATCTGCAGAGAGTAATCCAAAGATACCCTGCTCTTTGAGTTGCTGCAGATAGGCCACAACTTGCACCCACAGCTTATCTGCCAGGCCCAGGCCGCTGAGCTGCACAGCTGAGGAAAGTAAACGTCTCCATAGAAACCAGGCTTAACTGGTTGCTTTGGGATGAGCCCTCCTGGAGAGGCCTCTGGATCAGAATTGCTTTCTTTCAGGTCCTGGGGGTGGGGTTGGTTGTGACAGCTCACCCGTGACACTCCTGTGTTCCCTTTGCCTGTGTGTGTATGAGCATGAGTGTGCATCAGTGTGCTACATGTGTGTGTCTGTGTGTGTGAGCATCTCTGTGTGTACTGGCATGGCCACGTGGGTGTGTGAGCAAAAACTGTGTTTGGGGAGGTGTGTATTAGTATATGCATGTGTGAGTCTGTACATACAAGTATGCGTGTTCTGGGTATAAATATCTGTCTCTGTGTGTATGTGTGTGTGCATGTGGGTATGTATATTTGTGTATACACATGACTATGTGCATATGACTGCATCTATGGGAGTTTATATGTCAGTATGTGCCTGTGTGTGTCTCTGTCTATATATGTTTGTATGTGTGCGCATGGGTGTTCACACATACACACATATACATACGGAGTGTGTATGTGTGTCTGTGGGTGAATGTGTATCAGTGTGTACGTGTGTGGTCTGTACATGTAAGTGTGTCTGTGTGTGAGTATATTGTGCATGTAAGGGCCATTGTGTGGGCCTATGTATGTGAGAGTGTGTCCGTCCATGTGCACATGCGTGTCCCTGTGCACTTGAGCGACCCCCCCATGCTCCTTCCCACCTCTGCCCCCCCAAGTCTGGGAGAGGGTGGCGGGTGGTGCTCCCCATCTCTCCGCATGTTGATATTATCACTTCAGCTTCCCAAGTCTGGCAGGAGACGCAGAATTAAACACAGACGCTCTGGTGCCAAAACAAAATCATGGAAAGATTTGAAGCCCCCGCTCCCTAAACTTGCAGCCTATCAAACTGGGAACAAGCCCGGCTTTGTTTTATTTCCCGCATTGAACGGGGGTAGAACAGTCTGAAGCCACGTTGGTTCTGATAGAAGAGCTGACTCTAAGCCAGGGAATTTAAAATTGCTGAAACCTAAGGCAGAATGGAGACAGCAAGATGGGAGGGGAGGGGACGTGCATGTGGGAGGGGAGAGGAGAAGGTGGCTGCCCAATGTGGGGGAAATACAGAAACAGAGAGAAAGAGAAGGTGGAGTGGGCAAGGGGCTGGTGGAGGAGACCCCCCTCCCATCGCTTCGCCTGGATCTAGGGCCAGATCTGAGATGGGCTTGGTAGCTACACAGGACAAGGGGCAGAGGAATGGGGTCCCTGGAAGGGATTCTCATGTCTAAGCCTTACTGTCATGGCGGGGGAAACAAAGTCCTGGCCGGGAAGCCACCTCCTAGTATCACAGGGGATCTGTCTCTGATTCCGAGTCCAGGGCGCCTGCACACTGAAGCACTAATTGAAGGCGAGAGCTGCCTTTTCCTGGGGTCTCCATCTGCTCCATGCGACCTCGCCATCTCGCTACTTCACTTTCTGAAAATAAGTTTTCCTTTTCCTTGGAGCCTCTGGTCGTGTGCTGGCCCGGCCCGGGTGTTCTGGTTTCTGTAGTAGTGCTCCGCACGGTGATGTCAACCACGTTGTGCTTTCTCTGGTTTTGAACAAAGGGCCCCACCCCGCCCCTTCATCCACCCCAAGGCGGTTGATGACAATCCCAAGGTGGCTGGGGTCCAGGTCAGCTGTGACTCCGTGGTGACTCTGCGGCAGAAGGGCTTTGTGGGAGGGCGAGGCAGGGTCACAGAAGGTGTAAACTCGGGGACGGAGGGCTGATGGGAGAATCATTCCACTGCCACGGGCGTACAGCCGCTCTAGCTGGGCCCTGGAGTCCCGAAGAACTTGACAGGCTCATCGCCAGCCCTTGGGGATGTGGACAGTGACATCTGCTTCCGTGTGCCTGAGACAGTGTGGGAGCCAGGGCCCAAGGAAATATTGAATCATGAGTCACCTTTATTGAGGCTTGTTAAGTGGATATCCATATAGTGGAACAGTCTAGCCACTAGAAGAACATGGCAAGCTGATACCAAGGAAAGATGTCTGTGATATCATTGTGTGTGTGTGTGTGTGGGGGGGTATGTGGTACTAGAGATTGAACCCAAGGTCTTTCTACCTCCAAGCTATACCTCCAGTCCTTTGTTTTGAAGCAGGGTCTCACTAGGTTGCTGAGAGTCTCACTGTGTTTCTGAGGCTGTCCTCCAACCTGCGATCCTCTTGTCTCAGCCTCCCAAGTACTGGGGTTAAAGATGTGCACCACCACACCCAGCTCTATGATGTCATTCTTTATTCTTTTATCTTGTTAAGTGAAAAAGGTTAGCTGTAGGAGAGCATGGGTTGTTGTATTCAGTTTTTATTACATAATGAGCATAGAGTCTGGAAAGGCCATAAACCGAGTGGCTCACAATACTTATCTTGGGGAGTAGAGCTTGGGAACTGTACTTTTTACTTTGTCTCTGTTTCTCTCTCATCAATATGAGTAATTTTACTTTAAAAATCTCTTATTAATATGGAGGTGAATATTGGGTTAGTCTAAGATGACAGGGTTCTTACGGTGAGGCCCTTTTTTTGTGTTAAGAACATGAGGATAAGAGTATAGGAGACTTGGCTTTCCTTTTAACCAGGGGTTTAAAATGTGTGTGTGTGTGAGGCCGGGCGTGGTGGCGCACGCTTGTAATCCCAGTACTTTGGGAGGCGGAGACCGGAGGATCCAGGTTCACGGCCAGCCTCAGCTCTCTCGCTCTCTCTCTCCCTATCTCTCTCTCTCTCTCTCTCTCTCCTTAGTGAGGCCCTCCGCAACTTCGTGAGACCCGGTTTCAAAATAAAGTATAAAAAATAGGGCCGGGGGCATAGCGTGGAGGTAGAACGCCCCTGCGTTCAACCCCCGGTACTGCAAAAAAAAACAAAAACGTGTGTGTGTGTGTGTGCATGTGTGTGTATGTATGTGTGTGTGCGTGCGTGTGCATGTTCACCATGGACCCTATTGACAGTCTAGGGAAGTCTTTGGAACCCTTCTTAGAACAATGCCTTGAAAACATAAAACAAAATATGTATAATTACAAAGGAAGTCAAATATATTGAGATATACTTATCAAAATATTCTTAGCAATTTGAACATAGTAATGCATGTGCTTCTTACTACATTAAAAGGCAGGATTTGCTGCAAGTGTGATAACTGCTGTGACCATCTAGAATTGGCACTGAGCAGAAGTAACATTTTGAAAAATCTGCAACTGAATATGACATGAAAATATCTGTTTTTCTTGACAAAGTCAGATACAAGACTACTGTTGCGGCATGTCACCTGCCTTCATAAACCAAGGCAATGCTAAATTACAGTTAGGAGTAGTGAAAATGAAGATATGATTTCCCATCAAGTATCGTAGAACCCTGTTTGAATTTCCCAGCCCAAGAATTAATGTTCCTAACTAGCTGAGAGACGCTGTATAATATGGTTCCTACTCACACAGCCTTACCTTCCCCATCTGTAAAATAAGGGGCTGAGTGATAGCAAAGGTGTTTCATCTTACAAGTCAGTGTGATCGATCAGGTCGACTGTGATTGATTGGTAGTGACTTGGTGAGGCACGTTGGAAATGTTTCTGAGATTACCTCTGAGCTCAAGTGGAAAGGATGCCATGAGTGATTGGTGATGTCTGTCAAGAGCACTAGATGGGCAGAAGGGAAAGAGGTTCAAGGCATGAATTTTCACTCCTGAACTAGAGGAGTCTGTGGCCCCATCCAACTGATAGTCCAATAAGTCTGAAATTAATAATAATTCTCTTCTGACTCAAATTAAAAAGATCTCTTGTCCAATAACAATAACAATAGCTCTGGAATTGTTAGCCCTTCCCAAGGGTGTGTGTGCAATATGTGTGTGTGTGTGTGTGTGTGTGTGTGTGTGTATCATTGGCACCACTGAATCCTACCCCAGGTGGACCAGTTTTCTGATGGATTTTTTCACTGAATGAAATTGTTAGCATTACCTCAAGTTTCAATGATAGAATGGTTACTGGGAACAGATTGTCTAGAAAGAAAACAAGAATTAGTAAACACAGTCTTACAAATGAGCCATCTGGAGATTTATTTACATAAGAAAAGAGGAAAGCCTTGGTATTTTCATGCTGGGATTTGTTTCTTTTGCAAGTAGCCACAGGGGTGTATTTGACATGAGCACACATTGAGCTTTTTAGTGGAGGTTTCTGAAAGCATGAAGAAAAAAAACCCTAAAAACCAAAAACCAAAAAAAAACAAAAAACCCACCAGTGCTTTGGTTGGTTATTTGGGGAATGTGAAGGAAAAGGGAAAGAGTGAGAGTCTCACACAGAAAGTTTTTGAATAATTTAATTTTTAGCACACGGTTTTGCCTATTTCAAAGCAGTTATAGTGCTCTCGTACCCTGGTTTTGAAATTCCTTGTTATCCCCCAAGTGCCAAATGAGAACAATTTTCCCATAACAAGGTCACATTTGGAGGGATCAGGCCACCGCGCAAAGGCTGAAGGACTGCAGAGGGACCACGGAAACCTTGAGGCAGTCTGACTAGCAGTGGGAACAGTGACCCGTTGACCCCAGAGAGCCGCCCAGGTGTCGGACCAGCTCTGCAGAACCACTTAACACACCCAGCTTGTCTTTTTTGTTTTTGTTGTTGTTGTTGTTCCCCCAAGAAGTCTATACTGAAATATTCCTCTCTTCCAAAAAGGAATCCTGGCAGTGTGAATTCTCCTACCTGACTCTGTGACCAAGCCACCAGGAGTTCTCAGCCCTGTTGTGCATGAAAGACAGCACAGGGTTGAGAAAAGAGGTGCAGGGATGATCCTATCGGCGTCTCAGCTCATCTAGCCCACACCTGTGTTTTCCCTCCATCCCCAGGTCAGATGATACCACACAGGTCCAGCTCCATTGCCAGCCACACCTGCACAGTGACAGCCAGGTAAAAATAGCCCCCGTGTGTCTGGGCAGGCATGATTTGGCCAATAAAATACTAATTAATAAGACAGCAGTTGGACTGGCTTTACAGAAAGATAGCTTTCTGCTCCTGGACTGGGTTGGCTGTAAAGTATCTTACATGTTTGTTCTGGAAAGTGTATAGCTCAGGGCAGCACATCTTTATAGGGGCAAGAAGAGGCAGGACTGAAAGGCTGAGCTGGTCTGCTGCCCTGGGGCTCCGGGAGGCAGAAACAGCTGCACAGACGACAGGAAGGGAAGTTTGAAGAGCGAAGGTAGCTGGAAGGCACCCAGCAATTCAGAGCCATCAGCATGGAAGATAATTACCTGCTGACAGGTCTCTGATGTATACCTGGGTGTGTGTGTGTGTGTGTGTGTGTGTGTGTGTGTGCGCGCGCCCTGTGCAGGCTGTGGCTAACCGTGTCTTCGCAAGTAACCTGGGAGCATATTCGACACTCTTTGCCTGTTACAAGAATGGAAAGGGTTTATAAATAAAGATCCAGAGCACTAAAGCATTGTTTTGGGAACAAATCTACAACTAAGCTTAAAAATATAGATTAAAAGATGAAATGGGGGAAGTTTCTGGAAGAGGTAGAGGCAGAGCCATGCTCCGGGTCAGTGCTTGACTTGGAGATATTTCCAAAAAGGTCTGTGAAGGAGAGCTCGATGGACTGACCAACAGACAGAGGGGTTTATGAGAAGAAAACAGCCTGGGTGGCGGGCAAACGCTTGTCCGGGCTCTGAGGCTAAGCCCCCCGTGGCCTGTACCTCAGTGGGAACCCCTCGGGGACCCATTTTCCACATGAGCATCCTGAGGTCCAGAGAGGGGAAGTTGACCAAGACTATACAGTTAGTGAGAGCTGGAGTTTCAATCAGCACAGCCTGACTCCAAAGCCTACCTTCTTAGCTGTTACCTAAGCAAAGGCGAGCTCGATCCTATGGAAATGACCAACAGGAGGCTGGAGGAGGGAGTGGGCGGGGCGCTGGAGGAGGAGAAGACCTCAGCTGGTGAAGCAGAGGACCTCTACACTGCTGGGCAAGTCATCATTATTTCCGCCGGCCACTCCCGAGACCATCATCATTACTATCATCACTGCGTAGCCCTCCCAAGGAGTGGAATTGGAAAGTTAAACTGCGGCATCTTGAATTTTGCTTCTCCAACTTTATTTTTTTTATTTTTTATTTTTTTTGCGGTACCGGGGATTGAACCCAGGGACGTTCTACCTCCGCGCTACACCCCCGGCCCTATTTTTTAATACTTTATTTTGAAACCGGGTCTTACAAGGTTGCGGAGGGCCTCACTAAGTAGAGAGAGAGAGAGAGAGAGAGAGAGACAGACAGACAGACAGGGAGAGAGAGAGAGAGACAGAGAGAGCTGAGGCTGGCCGCGAACCCGGATCCTCTGGTCTCTGCCTCCCAAAGTACTGGGATTACAAACGTGCGCTACCACGCCCAGCCTTCTCCAGCTTTCAAGAGGATATGTAGGGGGATCTGAAAGTGACTTTAGCCGATAATGAAATGTGATGGCCTCCTAGCTCAGTGATTCCACACGTGGCAGATCTACGCATAACGTCAAAAAGGTTGGTGGGTGCTCACAGACTATAGCTGCATATCTAGTAACCAATGTTGATGGAATGCATAATTCCCCAAAGCTGCTTTACCTTGAAAAATGCTGTCAAATGAATTGGTTTGTTACTCTTAGGACATCATCTACCCATATTTGAACACTGTCATGTACACATGGTGGAGACAATATGATTATATAGAATGTAGACTATGCTTCCCAAGCAAGGGGACTCATAGGCCCCCCCAGAGGTTGGGAACCACATTTCAGGTATATTTCAATACTAAAACAAGAGGGAAATGGATCTTTTTCAAGTAGCATGAAGGAGCTCATTTTCTTAGCATCAAATGACCCTCTTGACTTTCTGTATAATCCAACTTTTGCCCACGCTGCCACTGTGAATGGTTCAATAACGAAATTGAGCCCAAGTAAATGGTGGTCTAATATAACTATTAAGGATGTCAGGCCAAGACTTTTACTCTCCAGGGAAGTAATAGATGTGACTTGTGTCATCAAAGCCACTGCAGAAGTCATAGTTTCTGAGTCAGGGGAGTGGAGGTAGCACTCAGGACCCTGTTTCCCACTTCTGATAACCATTGTTGAGTCCCATCTCCCCTGAACTTTTTTTTTTGCGGTACTGGGGATTGAACCCAGGGGCATTCTACCTCTGACCTACACCTGCAGCCCTATTTTTTTATTCTTTATTTTGAAACAGGGTCTCACTAAGGTGCAGAGGGCCTCACCAAGTAGCGGAGGCTGGCCACAAACCCGGATCCTCCTGTCTCAGCCTCCCAAGTACTGGGATTACAAGTGTGTGCCACCACACCTGGCTTTCCCCTAGATTTTACTGCAGCAGTCAGGGGATGTGACCTGGGGTGAGCCTGCACCTCTACGGAAGGGGCCCAGAGATGCGGAAGGGGCCCAGAGATGCCTTGTCCCTACCCTCCCACTTCCAGGAGCACAGTTGGCTCTGCCTGATTCCCTCTTGCTCTCAGTGCTGACGCCAGGAGCAGCAAATTCCACAGGCACTTGGTAGGGCTTTATCTGATTGTCCCTCTCAGGGGCTGACACAGTGGAACTCATTACTGGTGGAAAAGAAACGTAATGCAAGACTGATATTATGCTACTTTTCCATGGGGGCCCATGAGCACGAATCAGGTGTATTATCATTCATCTTTCTCTCTTTCTGAAGTCTGCAGAATGTGAGCAGCCAGGACCAATTTGTGTGCCCTGTCATCAGGTGAGAACTGGTGCTGGAATTTTCTTTTTTTTTTTTTGCGGTACCAGGGATTGAACTCAGGGGCGTTCTACCTCCGCGCTACACCCCCAGCCCTATTTTTTATACTTTATTTTGAAACCGGGTCTCACGAAGTTGCGGAGGGCCTCACTAGGTAGAGAGAGAGAGAGACAGAGAGAGAGAGAGAGAGAGAGAGAGAGAGAGAGAGAGAGAGCTGAGGCTGGCTGTGAACCCGGATCCTCTGGTCTCCGCCTCCCAAAATACTGGGATTACAAGCGTGCGCCACCACGCCCGGCTGGTGCTGGAATTTTCTAACATCCTTGGCAGAGGCAGCTAGAGTACCAAATAGGTTTCTTTTCCCTTAGCAATGAGTTAGCTCCTCGATGTGTGATATAAAAAGGCCATAGCATGGCTCCGTAGAGCCTGACGCTTAGAACCTCCCCGTGGAAGGCAGGGTGCCCGTGGCTTCCTCTCGCCTCTGCTATTACATGAACTTGAATGAGATCCCATCATCAGTGGCCCTTCGGTCTTTCATTGTAAGGACGATATTGTGCACTTTGCTAAGCTTCTGGACATAGAGCAAGTGGGAAAGACTCAACAAGCATTGTGAGTAGAATCTAGTAGGTTTACAGTTCCAACTTGTTTTGGGGCTTGACTTCTGGAAGACAGCCTATACAAATAGCAATTTACAGGAAAAAAAATAAGAAAGAGAGAGAGAGAGAGAGAGCAGGTCCCGAGGCATTTGGTCGGGGCAGACATTAGTTCCATTTAGGGCTTAAACCAGCCCACAGGTAATTGTAGGTCTCTTGCATTAGCTTGTGGGAGCAGTGAAAGCATGTAATTCGAGCTAATCTGATGGGCACATGAACTGGGTACTTGGTGCCAACGGAGACCGTGAAACAAAAGGACACATGTGTTTTAGGGAGAAAAATCCCAACACAACATAGATTGAACTGTTGCATGTGTGAATCTCGGGGGAATTCTTTGGAAGGCTTGTCATTTTAGAAAAGTATGCGGAGGGTACAGTGGATGAACCCCGCGGCCCTGTGCCTCTCAGTTACCTGGACAGTGAAGTAGGCAGCCTGGAATACCAGGGCTGTTTCAGAGGGGGCTTATTTCAACTGATTCTTAAGGCTGTCTTTAGATTGTGGGTCTTAGCATTCATTCTGCCTGATTCATGAGAATCAGTCCAGGCTCCGCCCTGTCAATTTTGATCTAGCTGGTCTGCAGTGAAGCTCAGCTCTCCTGCTTCGTGACAGTCCCCTTGATGACTGCAATCTGATGCTGTCGTAGGATTAAGAGCTCCTGATCTGGTAGCAGATGCGGCCCAAGGAAGGTGAGCTGGTGGTCAGTGTCTGTAGACTTAGTTTAAGTCACCTGGGAGGAAGCGACACAAGACCAGCTCTGGAGATGGAAGTGGACACTTGACACTTAGCGATGAGGCCATCTCTGTGGTCACCGTCGTAGGATGTGTTCCTGGAGAGTTAGTGGTTTTTCTATTATCATTCACCCACAGACTGACTTCTTCAAAGCCTCAGTGTAACATGACCTTAAATAAGACTGTCTATCACTTGCTCCGTGATAGAGCACGTTTTCAAAAGGAGACGGACTCTTGACCCTTTTCTCTAAGACTGAATCTCAGAACAGTCTTCACTTACAGGAAAATAAAGAGAATGAAAGATGCAGATTTTTAAAAATTTTTCTTCCAAAAAACACCCAAATCCTGAGCCTTAGTGGAACCTTATTATGGTCCCTTTCCTGGCATGGGTCTCCTGGGGTCCAAGTTGTTGGTACCTGTTGGTAAGTTGGTTTTAGGCTAGTAAAACAATCATGCAGTTTAATCATGTAAGTAAGAAATTGTCCATGTCAGTAAAAATGTGTTAAAACAGTAACCCAGTGTGCTTTGAGTATATTTTGCTAATTTAAGTGAGTTACATAGAAGGTTGGGTTAAAATCAGAACTTTGATTAACACCATTGAAAGAAAAACTTTATGAGGGCAAGCTTTGACTACCAAAAGTGTGTAAATTGGATTAAACTGTAGAATTCATATTCTCAAAAGTCAGGGGCAGAAAATTCAATAGTAACTCAAACACGAGATGGTGTATGTCTTGAAATGGGAGAATTGTTAACATAAGCTAAGTAATAGAGATCATCAGAAACGACACTAACAAGAGAGGATGGGCTTAATCCGTTGGGCTAAGTATCAATCCCAAATTAGGGAAAGAGTATACGTGTTGATTTTATGCTATAGATGTTCATAGGGAAGGTAGGAGTTGGAGAATAGCTCTGAGTCCCGTAATGACTGTGACTTCATGTTGAATCCCAGGTTGGTAGATATAAAAGCTGTGACCTCACCAGCAACCCCAGGGCAGCCTCAGTGGTGGCTTCAGGTTTGTGTTTGCCACTTTCAGATGCAGGTGAACTGTTATGGGGAATGGAGTGGCAAATGGGATTCCTTAGCAAACACTGGAAATATTAACAAGATGAGGATATGTAGAGACAGGAGCTCTAGGAGTTAGTAACTCTGATAATTTTTGCCACCGTTTGAATTTACATAAGTTTCCCATAGGCATGTGCACAGTTGGCCCGAGTGGGTTCTGTCCCAGGACCCAAGAGCATCTCACTCCTCGCTTCCTTCCTCATTTGGCAAATGTCTTCTGGACACCTCCTCTGTGCCAGGCGACAGCACGTGCAGCACTTAGGGAAGTAGGGCTCTGTACTGGGCAGGGGTCTCCAGAAAAACAGCTGGTAGTGTGTGTGTGTGTGTGTGTGTGTGTGTAATGTATTCATGTAACATGTGTATGTATAGATATCTACTATGTATATATAACATCAAGTATATATACATGCATACACACACACACACAGACTGATTGTCTGATTGATTGGTTTTAAAGAACTGGCTCATGCAATTGTGGGGGCTGGCAAGTCCAAAATCTACAGGGTGGAGCAGCAAGCTGGAGACTAGGGAAAAGCAGATGTTTAGATTCAAGTCCAAGACCATCTGCTGGCAGAATTTTCTCTTCTTTCAGGGGGGTCAGTCTTTTTTCTTTTACTAAGTCCTTCAACTCTTTGGATGAGGCAAAAGGTAATCTTCTTTACTCAAAGTCTACTGACGTGTTAATCTTATCTAGAAAATACCTTCACAGAAACATTTAGAATAATGTTGGACCAAGTATCTGGGTAGCAAGGCCCAGCCCAGTTGACACATGAAGTTGACCATGCAGACTCTGTGGTTCTGAGTGGAGGGCTCTCTGGCCCGCCTTGCCCAGGCAGGCTTACTCTTGCACACTGCCATTCCCACGGAGTTCTTGGGTCAGGTCAGCTGGTGGATGGGTGAGTTACCAGGTGAGGCTCAGTAGACGAGGGAAGGGGCTTCTGATCTGGCTCCACCTGCCATTTCCTCCCAAGAGATGGAGTGGAAATGTAACGAGAAAAGTTAGCAATACATGTGAGAGGTTGAGAAAGCAAAAGGAGCCCCTTCTGTTATTCTGTTGTCCAGAAAACTCTTCTCATTGCTAAGTTTATAGTAGAATCAGTTTGACTTTCAGCTAAAGCCTGATGTTTCCTTTCCCTGCTTCTCGACTGGGGTTTCTGCTGGCCTTTGCTTTGCCATAAAAAGTATGATTGGTAGTGATTAATTGTACACCTTGATGAATGGAATTGTTTCCCATAAAGCTTGTATGATTGACTTAATTTTTTTCCTAAAGACTATGCAATAACATTTCAGCAATTCAGGAGTATGGAGAAAAAATAAGTAGGCCCATCATCCTAGCACAATGATTTATACTTTTGTGTAGTCCCTTATAGTCCTTTCCCATACAAATACGTTTGCTTGCACAGTTAGTCAGTGTACATCTACTTTTATCCTTTCCCCCACTATATAATAAGTTATATTTCCATGTCTTTTATAGTTAGCATTTATGGAGACATAACATTCCATCAAGAGCATGTACCATAATTTAATTAACCGATTCCTATTGTTGCATGTGGAGGTTGCCTACAATCTTTTGCTGTTATAAATCATACTGCTGTGGTTTGCTTTTCTTTAGGATAAATTTCTAAAAATGGGATTACTGAGCCAGAGGACATGAACATTTTTATGGCTCTTGATGGATAATGTTTCCATTGGATTTGATTGGGTTATGTGTGTTTTTCGAGAGTTTTGTTGTTGTTGTTTGTTTCGTGTTGTGATTCTTTGGTAATGACCTTGTGTTACCACCTCTGGTTTCTGACAATGCCTCATGCAACCGAAGTAGCGCATAGATTGCCATCCCGGATCCCCGATCTTTCAGTCGTATCTTTCTGACAAAATATTCTTTGAAGCTAAAAATGTCCTTGCCTAGTCCTTGCTTGAGAGAGATTTATAGCTTGGAAAATCTGAGTACAATCTCAGCAGCCATTTTTCAACTGAGAGTGGAAAAAAAAACCCACATTTCACACTTAAAAAGCAATTTGGAATTTATTTTTGGTTCCTTGATAATTCTGGGAGACTTTGAAATTCTTAACATCTCATTGCTTCTCAACAGAAAAAAAAGAGTTCCAAGGTGAGGTGCTCAAAGAATGCTGGTTAGAATTTAAAGCACACATTTTATTTTATTTTAATTTTTTTTTTGCGGTACCGGGGATTGAACCCAGGGGCATTCTACCTCTGAGCTACACCCCCAGCCCTATTTTATTCTTTATTTTGAAACAGGGTCTCACTGAGTTGCGGAGGGCCTAAGCAGCTGAGGCTAGCTGCAAACCGGGATCCTCTAGTCTCAGCCTCCCAAGTACTGGGATTACAAGCGTGTGCCACCAAGCCCGGCTTGGAGCACACATTTTAGAAGACAGAAGTGAGTGGTACTATTATCTCTTTCAAACGACTTCTTTGTATTTTTTGTTGCAATATTTGGAGTTTCCTGTTGGGCATTAATGTAGCATAGTTCTATTTTGTTGGGTGGTATTACGGTTTGGATATAGAATACCCTCTGGAGAAGCTCATGCATTGGCAATTAAAAAAATGTTCAGAGGTGAAATAATTGAATCATGAGAGTTCTAATCTTATCGGTGGATAAATCCATTAATGGATAAATGGATTTCTTGGGTGGCAAGGTAGGCAGGTAGGGTGTGGCTGGAGGAGGTAGGTCACTGGGGAGGTACGGCCTTGAGGACTGTATATATGTCCCTTGTCCCCTCTCCTCTCTCTCTACTTTCTACCACAATGCCCTCAGCTCTGCAGATGTGACCCACCCTAACATGGGCTGAAACCTCCAGAATTGTGAGCAAATAAATCTTCCTTCTTCTAAGTTGTGGTCGTCAGGTATTTTGGGTCAATGCTGAATTATATTTGGGGAAAATTACTTATATTTAAACCCTTATTTTCTTGGATAGCTCCTATAAATGGGACCATACAGTGGGTGGTCTTTTCTGACTGGCATCTTGCACTTAGCGTCATGTTTTCGAGGTTTATCCATGCTGTAGCATGTATCAGGTCTTTGTTCCTTTTTCTAGCTAAATAATACTCCAGTGTGTATGTATGCCACCTTTTATTTATCCATTCATTAGTTGATGGATATTTGGGTTGCGTTCACTTTCTCTGGCTAGTATGACTAATGCTGCAATGAATATTCATGTGTAAATCTTGGGTGGATATACATTTTCATTTCCCTTGGATACATATGTGGGGGTGGAATTACTGAGTCATATGGTAACTCTATGTTTAGCTTTTAAGAAACGGCCCATGTGCTTCTGTGGCTCCTCCATGGCGATGGGTGAGGTCATTGCATCAGTGTCAGCTTGGTGGAGGGGAATGACCCAAGCAGGGGGTAAAAAAATCAGCTGGTGGAGGAGCTCCTCAGTCTCAGGATATTTTAACACAGATGGGTTTTCATCCTAAACCACTCATTTTGGTACTCTCTTCTCTTTAGTTTTTAAGCATATTTGTGTAATTGTAAACTTGTAGGAGGACATTACGGTCTGAAAGTTTTGATGTGTTTCATGTGTGAAGCTTCCCGTCATTCTGCATGCCTGATTTACTTTTTTAGGAATTAGCTTTTGCATGAAAAAAACAATACCACACCCCCGTAGATTTCTTCCTCAATAAATATCCTGTTGAGCCTCTAACAAAAACAATTTCTGTGCCCGTCTTCACTTGACTATACTAATGTGGTGGATTCCTTGAGACCCCATGAGGAGAATTAATAGTTCACCAAATGTTTGAACTCTGGATCTGCCGTATATGCGATGGTTATAATACAATGGTTTATTTTAAGCAAAATCCCTTTAATAACATGGGAGGCAATGTTTTGAGAACATTTCTGAAATGGGCATTTAATAAGTCGGAGAAGATATACTCTAAGCAGGTTAATGTTACTATCAGATGTTTAATTTTTCACTTTCAAACTTCTGAATATGAGTATCTTAGGAATCTGATCTTCACATTGGTTTGAAACCTAAAATGGTTGATTTCTATGAACGCTGGCCATGAGGATCCGCTTTCCTCCTTTTCAGTGGAAAGATGATATTAGCTGGTGTAATTATATCCCTAGGTGGCATAACCACAGAATTGAAGGTTTGGCTCCCTTCTGGCAAGCAAGCCTGGGTTTTAGACTTGACGCTCGCACGGCTCAGTTGTATAATCATGCTACATGTGAAGGGTGGAAATTAGAGTGTAGGGTTGCTGATTTATATTCCATGAGCTGAGTTTTCCTGTGCCAGCCCAGAAAGATCTTACCATTGCTGAAGCGTTCAGTTTTTCTGTGGCTTCCACAGACCCTGCGAGTTATCCAAGAGGCTGTGGTACATTCCAGCACAAGGTCTAATTATGGATGTAATGATTGCTGAGCACTTCAAGCAAAAGCCCACATACGAAACCCGGACCTTCTTGTTTCTAAATGAAAAGGTCAGTCACCCGGTGTCAACAGTTTTAGACGGCTTGGGTTATATCTCTACGAAATAATCAAAGTCAGCAAGAAAAAACAAACTCAGACCATTCCATTGCTTCGAAGTGAAGAAACCCAGTTGTCTTATGTGTTGTAACTGACATGATTTGACTTGCTCATTTTTTTTTCTGTCTTTGGGTTTTGAATAATTGCTTCTTGCAGAAAGCCTGTATTTTCTGTACTCTGTGGTTACCAAGTTGTACTTGACTTTTAAAAGAGTCAAAGGAACGTATTCTTGTGAGAAATTGCTGCTTTGTGGAGTACAAATGAGAGGTTTCGTGATCTTTGAAGCCATAAAGGCCAAGTCTGGCTTAGAAACTCCATCATCCGCCTGTGTTTTATGTTCTTCATTGCTTTCCCAAATTGAACTGTCCTTTTGTTGGAAATGAAACAGAAGAGCTAGGGGGAGAGTCAGCCTTTAGATAATGGTTTTTCCTATCTGGTTTAGAAAGCAAGGAATTCTCCTTGGCCTTTCCGGGCTAGAAGCAGGGCAGATGGCAGGCTGCTCCAGCCTTCTCTAGTCTAGGGGTTCTTAACCAGGGACCATTTTACACCCCCTTCCTTTCCAGGGATCACTTGGCAGAATCTGGAGACCGTTTTGGTGTCAAAACTGGAGGGAGAGCTACTGGCATTTAGTGGTGCAGGCCTGGAATGCTGCAGAACATTCTACAAAGTCCAGGCCAGCCCTCATGTCAAGTAGTGCCAAGGGGCAAAAACACCAACCTGGAGAGACTGGGTCTCCACCCGTTGAGGGAAGTTTCCCGCTCTGCTGTCCCCGGAGGGGTGGAGAGCAGAGAGAAGATCCAGCCAGTGTAACATTCTCTTGGTTTGGACCCGGTTCCTTGGCACTGCTCAGCCGTGCGCATTGGAATAACAAGAAGCAAGGAGCAAGCTCCCTACCTGGAGGAGAGGCGTGGCGGAGCCTATGGAAGCCATGTGGCCCGTGTCACAGAACTGCAGCTTCTCCCCGCGCAGCTCGGCACGTCGCTGGCAGGCAAGATCCTACAGGCCTGGATTATTTTCTTCCTTTCTTTGTCAGATGTTTCATAAAAACATAAAGCTTTCGCCCCAGGTTACCTTTCTTCTTCTTGGTGGTGGTGGTGGTTAAAG
Source organism: Glis glis (assembly GCA_004027185.1). Taxonomy (NCBI): domain Eukaryota; kingdom Metazoa; phylum Chordata; class Mammalia; order Rodentia; family Gliridae; genus Glis; species Glis glis. The sequence goes on along the minus strand of PVJS01005377.1, from coordinate 13,523 downwards.
AAGTGTGTTTTGGGCAAGGAATTCTTTAAGCTCTTACCTTTCTGGGAAGGGAAACACGTTGACATACACATCAGGATGTTTTCCAAAGTCACCATGACCTCTGGTCTGTTTGGATGTCTAAGTGGTTCTTTGCTTTTTTTTTTTTAACCGTGTTTGCAGGGACCTGGGATCCCTCACGTCCGTTTTCTAGAGTCCACCTGTCTGAGCATTCTGGGCCCAGCTGCTGTTGTCCGTGAACCAGTGCGTAGACAGGTCGGGGGCTCCCCTGTGCCTGAGCCCCACTCTGCTGTGGGAGCCCCATGGATTCCGGGGGGGACTCCAGCCAGGAAAATCACAAAGGAAACACCTTCATGTTAACATGCTTGTGTCTCCAGCTGACATGTTTTTTTCTACTTTTTAACGACAGGCTTAGAGACAGTGACACAAACTAAAATGGTGATTGTCCACCGTGGTTATTCCAGAAATTGGTGGTAGGGTTGGGGCTAGGTGAGCAGAAGTCTTGAGACTTGGACATCTTCATTCTCTTAACAGACCCCAATTAGGCCGACCCTGCTTAGTCTTCTCATTGTCAGCAAATACTTATTTCTCTTCCCACTGCTAATCACAACGAGGAGCAGAAAAGTGAACTGAGTATGTTTTCTGTCCTGTGCTTTGTTGCAATAATCTTATTTAATTTTCAAAAGCCACCCTAGGAGTGAAGAACTATGATCATCTTTGTCTTGCAGATGAGGAAACAAGAGGTTTAAGAAATCAAGTAACTCGTCAAAAGTTATAGAAATCTAAGTAACTGTGTCGAGATTTGAACTTGGCAGACACCTTTAATATTTCTAGATTTTGCCATGTAGGAGGAGCTCAACACATGTCCCCTGGGCTGAAATTCTGTCCACACACAAAGCGACAGCATGTGATGTATGAGCTTAACCTTCGTTGTTCAAAGATGTATACTGAGCAAACCGGCCATGACACCTGGGGGGTCCTGAGCATGTGTGCGATGGCTGAGGGAACTCTGTCACTCGCTAGCATGTCCCCTGGGACCTCTAGGAAGCAGCCACATCTTGCCCAGTGAGCAATTCTAATGTTGCTTAAAGGTAATTTTCCACTGTGGGCCTGAATGCAAGCCATCCACTTCACTGTGGCATCCAACTGAAGAAAAGGGACCTGCTTCTGTGCTGGAGGAAATTGGTTGGGTTGCCTTGCTGGGGACGTGGCCAGTCTCCCATAGGCACAAGGATGGTCTAGATCTATAGCATGCAGCCACCCCAGGTGGCTTCTGGGTACCCAACATGTGCCTAGTCTAAATTAAGATGTACAATAAGTGCAAAATACACACTGAATTTTGAAGACTTACTACAAAAGAAGGTAAAATATTTCCATTGCTATGGAACCCAGGAGATAGCTATAGCTCTGGATCGTCGAGCATTGAGAAGGAGGGGCTCAAAGGGTATCCCCATAGAGGATGTTGTGAGCGTCTTGTCTAACTTTCCAGCCACCTGGCTCTCTCCATCCCAATCCTCTCCACTCCAGGAAAAGTGCCACCATAGCGCTTATGCAACCACCTCCTGTGGGTCCCACACCCGCCATGTATAAGCAAACCTCTTCTCCCCCATGATGAGGCTGGAGGTCTCTATTGTGAACAAGTTCCTCCAGTGTTCTAATGGGCAGTATGTGTGTTTGGAGGGGGAGACATCTCCCATACAGCCACTTCTGTCCTGCAGGAACATCTCTAGTAGCTCCCCATTGTCATGTCACAGGGGCATTCCTGATTCTTTGTCCTGGAAGATTACAGATATATCTACATCTATATATATATATATATCTGTAACCTTCCCATTTCCTTAACCAGGAAGGATGTGTTAAGTCTTTAGTGAGATAGGCTTGGCCCTGAGATGCCCATAGGTGTCAGCTCTCTTGATATTGCAATTTTGATTTGGGGACCTAGTCGTGCTCATGGCTCACAGGGATCCGGCTGTGGGGAGGCTCCCCAGCCTCATCAAAGGGAGCACCATCCTTCATGGAGCAAGGATGGTGTGGCCTCCTCAGCTGCAGTGGGAGGCAGAGTGGACTTCAGCTTCTTGGGCTGTGCTCATCACATCCCTACGGAGAGGCCAGCCTGTGACCCCGAGTGTGACACCTAGTAAGACATCCTACACCTGTGCTTTTCATGGCTTAACCATGCTCCAGGTGGTTCCCCAGGTGTGAGGGAGGAAGATAGCTGATCCAGCCAGGGCTCCAGTATCTAATACAAGGCCTCTTCTGCTGCTATCCGCTGTCTGGTCTTATGGTGCTATAATGTCCCTCCTTGTCCATCATATTTTCTTTTAGTGTCCTAGAGCTCTGTACTGAATACTATCTTTGGAGCTTCAGGAAAAGCTGGCCCAAAACCCAGGGGATAGACTGAGGCTGCTTGTCTTAGTGAACAACATTGGGCACAGGTTAGGTACCTGTTGCTCTATTAATCTGATTTTTAATAATCCTTTGAGACAGGTAATCTTGTGCCCCTTTTACCATGTAAGAAACTGAGACTCTAACATTGAGCAACCCTTCCTGAGTTGTGTCTCTGGTGATCAGCCAAGCTAAAATTCGAACCCATGTTGGTTTTCTGACTACTTGACTAAAAAGCAAATGAATGCTGTAAATAATGTTGCAAAGAGACTGCTTCATCAACAAAGCAAGCAAATGCTTGGGCAGCACAGAAATGAAATTTATTGCTAGCCGATTGATATATTAGTTACAAATCAGATTACATTTTCCATAAAGCATTCCCTAAAAGAGCTATATGGCAGTGATGTTAGCAAAGTATGAATTATTTTAGTACTTGAGCATTATTAAACTGCTTGTCGTGAAAGAGAATTACTTATTCAGACTTTCTTCTACTTCAGACTGGCAGCTTACTGGAAGTACGCAGAGTTAGCATTTACAATCATTTGCTAATTCACTGGGCCACAAAAACAATGAGTTTGGCTTGCCAATAAGCTAACTTTGGCCTGGCTCTATCCATCAACAATTGTGATGGTTTCAGTTCCCTCCATCAAAATTCCTCTCAGCCCCTTCTAGCTGTGTCCCATCCACTGCTTGCTAAGCCTTTGTCTAGGATGGGCCCGGGGCAGAGTTTGTGCTCAAGGAATATTTGTTGTCTAAATGAAGCAATGGCCCCCTTTGTGGCATTGATCATAAGTGTTGAACAGGACAGGGCTGAGCTCTGCGGCTCAGTATGTCTCCAGTCTTCACCATGATGCAGGTGACAGCTGTCCTCAGTCACCAGTGACCGCTAGACTGTTAAATCCAGACCCAGTGCTCTTCTTCAGCCTTCTTGTCACTCTCTTTACCTCTGTAGTTTCTTCTTGGTTAAGTTTCAGGACAAATTGTCACTTTGTTTTTGTGGGTTTTTTGTTTGTTTGTTTGTTTTTGGTGCTGGGGATTGAACATAGGGGCATTCTACACGTCTGAGCTACACCCCCAGCCCTTTAATTTTTTTTTTTTACTTTAAAATAGGGTATCACTAAGTTGCTGAGGCTGGCCTCAAATCTGAAGTCCTCCTGTCTCAGCCTCCCAAGTACTATAATTATAGGCATGTGCTACGGCGCCCAGCATCACTTTTCTTTTAAGCCACCCTGTCTTGTTTGTCTCAATCTCTTTTGCTCTCTTCCTCCTCTGGTCGCCCCATAAATGCTGGGGCTCCTCCCAGTTCACTCTTGGCTGCTTCTCTCCTCTCTCTGCATTCTCTCCCCACTTTGGGGTACTTCTGGATGTACCTTTTGGGTAATAGGTCTCCAGTCCAAACCTCTTCCAAGTTTCAGAAACATATTTCCAACTTCTTATTGAATATCTTCTTCTGATTGGAGTCCCATAAAAGAAATGAATCAGTGTATGTGAATGTGTATGAATGTGTATGAGGGTGTGTGTGTGAGTGTGTGTGTGTGTGTGTGTGTGTGTATGTGAATGTGTGTAGTGTGTGTGTATGTGAGTCTGTGCATGCATGAGTGTGAGAGCATGTGTTTTTTCTTGTTTGTTTGTTTTGTTTTTTGTGGTACTGGGGCTTAAGTCCAGGGGCATTCTGCCTCCGAGCTATACCTCCAGTCCTATTTTTTATTCTTTTTTTTTTGCGGTACTGGGGATTGAACCTGGGGCTTCTACCTCCGAGATACACCCCCAGCCCTATTTTTTATTCTTTATTTTGAAACAGGGTCTCACTAAGTTGTGGAGGGCCTCACTAAGTAGCTGAGGCTAGCCGCGAACCCGGATCCTCATGTCTTAGCCTCCTAAGTACTGGGATTATAAGTGTGCTCCACCACGCCTGCCTGGTGCATTTTTTATTCTTTATTTTGAAACAGGGGCTCACTAAGTTGCCGAGGGCCTCACTAAGTAGCTGAGGCTGGCTGCGAATCTATCTCAGCCTCCCAAGTACTGGGATTACAAACGTGCGCCACCACATCCGGCGAGAGCATGTGTTTTAATCAGCAAATTCATAATGAGGAAAGTCCAACCCACATGGCCCGGGAGAGAGAAACTAGGTTAAAACAGGACCAAGATTTAATCACTTATACCCACGAGAGTCCACGAGAGCCCTTGGTTTCCTCCTGTTGCCTACGGTTTAAGTCTGCTTCTTTGTCCTGGGGGTCAAAGCCTCGGCCCCCAATCCAGCCTGACCTGCGGCCCTTCCACCTGTAGCAGTCACGCCTCAGTGCTGGATTCTGTGGCGTGGCTCGTGCTGCATGGAGCCCTTGGAACACTGAGCCCTCCTTCTCCAGCAGAAACATCTCTTTTCCTTGTGCAGCTCCGAATCAGCCCTGCTGGAAACTTCTCCTGGCCCCTAGTCAGAGAACAGGCAGATGTGCAGTTAACTCTGAATTTCAGATAAGCAACACATACTTTATAGGCTCTATCCCACTCATTTATTTGGTTTACCTGAGATTCAGAGTTGGCTGGTGTCTTGTGTTTCATTTGCACTATCGGGCCCTCCTATCTCTGACATTCCTTCTGTCTCAGTGTCTCCAGGGCACATGGTACACAAATTTCTTGCATGGTAGTGAGTTAGTATTTTGCAGCCTGGTTTCCCTGCCAGAATACATATCCCTGCGGCAAGAACTATGTCCACACAGTCACCGTTTCTCAATCAAGCACCATCTTCCACCACTGTGCACGGGTTGGGGTAGGGTACCAGGACGAAGACCAGGTCCCTGCTCACCAGCAGGGCTTGGCGGACTCTCACCTCAGCCAGGTTCGCTGCTCTGCCTTGGACACCCCCATGCACATTCATGTATGTATTTGTATGTTTGTGGCCAGGCTACAGTGGCAGAATATGTGGTGTCTTGGCCCATGAAGCCTAGTATATATAATCTCTGATCTTTATAGAAAAAACTCGCCGACCCCTGGTCTCGGGGATCTTACAGTCTAGAGAAGGGAGACAGACATAAACAAATAAAAGTACACTCATCGTTCATCTCTGAGGCCTCGTATGTATCATGGTGTGGTCCTGGCAGCCGCCCGTATGAAACCCCCCCGGAGCTCTGCCATTGATCCTGACTTCTAAGCCTCGAGACTCTGCCCTGGGGACAAGCCTTGCAGGTGACTTTTCACAACGGAGCCTGACGCTGCTGACTTCAGGGCCAGCCACCCTGTCTGGTACATGATCTACTCTGATAAATGCTTGGATGAATGAACGAAGGGGAGAAAATGTATGTTCATTGATTGCGTCTCAATTCTGGTTTTCTGCTAAAGCCACTAGAGTTGTTTGCTCCATGCAGTCGTGGAACCCTGTAACCTGGAAGTGGACGTCACACAATTTGCCACCGATGCTGGCGCAGGGCTGCTGGGCCTCCTCCAGAGGAAACCGAGGCAGGACTCCTTCTCCTCTGCTGCCCTGTAAAAACGTCTTCATATCCTGAGGGAGAAGGCGAGTGGCACCTCTCAGCCTTGAGCAGATCCGTCCTCGGTTTGGACAGCAGTCCCCTGCCCCGAGGTCCTCTGCCTGGAGCTGTCCTGGACTGCGACACTCATTGTCATGTAATCAAAATAAGCCAACTGGTCCCTTCATGTCCCCAAGCTCAGAAAACATTCTGTCTCCTTGCGGTGCAATGTGACGGGCGACAGAAAATAAATAAAAGCGAACTCAACCCATTAGTATTTGGAAGGCAAATGTTTCCCGGTGAAAAGAAAAGTCCGGCTGCGTGTTGAGACAGATGTTCACACTTGCTACTCGTGTTAGCGTACTTAAGAAAATAAATTCAAGATAAGAGACGAAGGGCATTGCTGGGCCTGTGAGCTTCCTGCTCTTCAGGATGCCAAGGGAATAAAATATTGAAATAATCTTTCTGAGATTCCATCCTAACTTTCCTGGGAAAGCCAAGTGATTGGGGCAAATGGGATTTTTAGAAACTCGGATTATCTCTATCATTAATTACTTTAAGGGTTCTCTTGGTTTTATATACAAAGACCTAGGCTTAATGCTCGGTCGATGTGCTTGTGAGAAGGCAGTGTTTGGACCACACCTCACGTCACGTGTACAGCGGTGAACTCCACCAGTCTGGACTGGTTTCTCCTGTTTGGGTTGAGCAGCCGCCACCAGCGGAGTTCACAGTCCTACTCCAGCAGCTGAAATGTCTGGGTTTTGCCGGATAGCTCAAGTTTGCCTCAGAGAGACGTCAACCTTTCTAACCCATTCTTTTCATTTGCTGTTCAGTGTTACCCGTGGTAAGCACATTGATGTGGCCGATCATTAAGAATACTCTAAATGAAATGACATTGCGTGAGAGACTGCGCTGTAGGGTATTTAAGTAAATGAGAACTGTCTTCTCTCTTACAAATTTTGGAGAACAAACCACCAGACACCATTATACTTAGAATCTTTGAATCATTTTTATTTATTTTTTTATTGGTGCATTGTAATCATACATCTTGATGCAGTTCAGGGTGATAGAGGCATACATGCACACAGCACTCGTTGGGCCTCCCCCAGTTCCCACCCCGGTCCCTCCGCCTCCCTACCTTCCCTACCTTCCCACGCTCAACACAATGATGGGCTTTGACAAGTTTGTGTGTGTTTATCATGTCCATTGAGGTGTTTCCCTCTTCAAGTCTTCCTTCCCTTCCCGTCTCCCTCAGTCAGGTCCCTTCCTTCACTCTACTAAGGTTTCTCCTCCTTTGTCTGGAGTCCCTCCTGTGTCCCAGTTTCTCCCTAGCTTCTGCATATGAGGGAGAACATCCGACCTTTCACTTTTTGTGACTGACTAATCTCACTTAGCATAACATTCTCCAGTTCCATCCATTTCCCTGCAAATGACATAATTTTGTTCTTCTTTATGGCTGAGTAGAATTCCATTGTGTATATATCCCATAATTTTGCAATCCATTCATCTGTTGATGGACATCTTGGCTGGTTCCATAGTTTGGTAATTGTGATTTGTGAAGCTATGAACATAGATATGCATGCATTACTATGGTGGTCTGGTTTCCATTCTTTTGGGTAGACACCCAGGAGTGGTATCACTGGGTCATATGGTAGGTTCATTCCCAGTCTTCTGAGGATCCTCCACACTGTTTTCCAAAGTGGTTGCACTAATTTGCAATCCCACCAACAATGTATCAGAGTTCCTACTTCTCCACATCTTCACCAGCATTTATTATTGTTTGTGTTTTTAATGATTGCCATTCTAATTGGGGTTAGGGGAAATCTCAGGGAAGTTTTGATTTGCAACTGTCTGATTGCTAATTATAGTGCACTTTACTTAGAACCTTTGAATCATTTTAAAAGTCCCAATAACCTAGGTAATTCTATGCTTTCTAATTTCTTTGACTCATCTGTTCCATTTTTTGTTAAGTTTATGATATCCAGGGCAGCTTCTGCTACACCTTCCCATGGTCTTATTTGAGATCAAAACTCTTTTATACCTAGTTATTATACTTTTGTATTCAAGGGTTCAACATTTTTTCTTTTAAATATATTTGTGATGACTTAATGTTTCTATTCCTGGGCTTCTGTCCTTTATAAAAACACAGCAGGGAGGGAAAACTGAATTAAAAATTGTCTTCTCACTTTTTTTTATTATTTATAAAGAAGCCTTAGAATCAACTACCAATACCGCCAGCATGGGGCTTAGTAGAGGTTAAAGCCCCTGGTAGATAAATCCTTAAAGGAGAACAAATGGACTTGTGCAAATCTGAGATTTACCAAGGGAAAAAAAATATTCTTCTTACATAATCATGCCAAGAAGGGATCAGGTGTTGTTACATATCTAGGACACAAAATAAATATAAAGAGCAGGCCCCTTCCCGTTCAGCCGTTTTGTATTAATAAACTTCCCTCCATCGCCAATTGCTGGGGACGCTGTCCAGATGCCTGAAACCCGCCCGCCTTGTGGGCCAGGTCGCTCCTGCCGGAGTTGCAATTTAGCTAATTTCACTACTACAGTAGCTTGATATAATTAAGGACTCAGTAGGGTGTGTTTTTCACGCTATTAAGTCATTAAGAGTTTTTAGGAGACCAGAAATGTTTTTTTTTTTTTTGCCACAGTGAAGAGGGTAACAAGTCATTCTCTTAACACAAAGAAACTGAGGGGCCACTTTTTTTTTATAAAAAAAAAGCCCGAGTTAAAGAACCGAGTGATGAAATGTGATTCTCTGACATCAATTATGGAAATCAATAAAGATCACGGCCTCATGCCCCCCACTCTCTGCCCTTTCTTGATGGAAGCAAAGACCATGGCAGAGTCAACAAAACTGCGCTGGCTAATCAAAGCAATAAATTCTTGATGTCAGAATTGCCTTTTAAAAGATGTTCTAAGAAACAAAAAAAAGGGTTTTCTTTTTCTTTTTGGTATCGTAGTTGGCTTCTGAGCCCAAGGTACCTAATTCCTGAGAACAATAAAGGCTCAATAAAGGATTTACCTGCCTAACCGGTGTAGAATAACATACACATATTGCTCCACAAATCTTTCAACAGCTCAGCCCTGCGAGTAAAATATGAGGGAAATGGAGGAAGGTAGGGGCTGCAAGAGAATCTAGAAACAACCAAGTGGCTAAAAATCAAACAAACAACAAAAAAATTAGGCACCAGGATGCACTGAAATGCATGGGCTACACCGGAAGTGTTCTGGATGGATCTGCTTTCTTGAGGTGGGGCCACTTTTGAGGTCCATTTTGGGACAAAAAAAAAAAACCATAATGAGGATGTTTCCTGCCTAGTGGCGCTGGCCTGACACTGTCCTTCCCCAGCACCTCCGTGGGCCCGGCACTCCTGAAGTCTTTCGACAACCCCTCTGGGGCCCAGAGAAGGTGTGTGTGAGGCTCTTCCACGCACTCCCACAGCGTTTATTTAAGTTTGGTTTTACTGTTTAAGTGCTGCAGTGGTTAACGATCAGATTCAGAGACAAGCCTCATCAATCAAGACAATGGCCTTTAGACTCCCCACTCCCTTGTTCCTGTAACAAGGAGAGAGCGGGACCCAAAGGAGGCCTCGAGTGTCTCTCCCGGGGAATCCCAAAGTGGCCACCAGCACATGACTGTGCGATGATCAACGGGAGGTGACAGGTGAGGTGGTGGGCAGAGGAAGGCAGGGCCGTTCTGTGTGTGTGTGTGTGTGTGTGTGTGTGGGGTCACACTGAGACTAATGCTGGGGACCCAGATAACTTTTCTGCCCAGATCTGGGATGTTTCAGACACTCTGAAGGAGCCCAGGAACAGAATAAAAAGATCTGAAAGAGAATCGCAAAACTGTAAAGGGAGGCTTCAAGAGAAAGCGGGCCCTGGGGTTCAAGGTCAGGGGTGTGTACTAGGACTGGCCAAAGGCTGACTTATGGTCACTATCAGCAGAAAATTTTTGAAGGGCCCAGGCCTCCAGGTGGGCTCAGTATTGTCGTGTTTTAGCCTGGGAGGGGCGCATTCCATGAATTATATCCAGGAGGCCAGGGAGCCTTCCGCGTAGTATCAGAAGGAAAATCTAACTGCACCCTGGACTGGCTTCAGCAAAATAAGGAAATTCTGTCCCAGGGGTGCTTGACCTAAGGCTAAGTACACCTCCTGGACATGCCTGTTTGGGGCTGTCATGAAGAGGAGTGGCCTGGTTTGCTTGAAACCTTGATTTCTGACTTGATCCGACTAGCATGCCTGGTTTGTTGAGGTCCTGCGGGGACTGGTTGATTCCAGTGACCAGAGGCGATGGAAAATTCTCATCTTGAGCTGGAATAAAAAAACCAGATGTGAAGTATGAGGCTGGCTGTCAGTGTTGATGCTGGTTCACACGAGGGTGGCTCCTTTGCAGATGTGTGGACTCATCGAAGCCAACTGGTTGTCTGGTCCTATGGAGACCTGGCCCTCTTGCCTGCTGCCCATCCCCCACCGAAAATGACTCAGCCCTTAAATGAGTCTAAATGGAGCTCAACTTAAGCATCCATTCATCTTTTATTAAGCACCCACTGTGTGTCAGGTAGCAGACATTGGGGATGCACAATAGACAGTCTCCTCTTTGACAAGGCCATGAAGGCCTCTCCAGCCAGACCCATGCCACGTCTCCTGTGCTGCAGTCACACTGGTCTCAGGGCCTCTGCACTTGCTGTCCCTCTGCTTGGAATGTCCTTGTTCTCCCCATAGCTGTGCCTGTCCCATCCTCACGTCATGAAGGCTGGCCCTTTCTACTCTCTCTAGAGTGGATTTCCTACCCAGTGATCCAAGAGACAATGGCAATATTAATTGTTATATCTTAACTCTATTCACCCAATTTTTCCCCTTAGAGCCCTTATCATAATTTGTAGTTATTTTATGTTTGTCTAGTAGAGTGTACTGTGTAAGAGTGTGAACTCTGGGGGTAGACTGCCTAGGTTCAAATCTTGACTCCTCCACTCCCCAGCTCGGGGTGTTAAGCTCAGTGCCTCAGTTTATTAATCTGTAAAGTAGAGTTGATAACAATAGTTTCCTTTTCATGTCAGTGTAATTCAATCTGTTAGTTTCTCTCTTTTAGTTTGGATCATCTGTTTAAGAAAACGTTAACATATCAACGAAGAGAGACAGAATACATTAATTCACAGGAACTATATAAAAAACGTGTATTCTTAAACTATGATTATTAAAATAATTATATGCCTTTATTAAATGGAATAATTTACTACTATAAAATATGAGGAGAGTGGGGTATGATGGCCTGTAATCCTGTAATCCCAGTACTTGGGAGGCTGAGGTAGGAGGATTGCAGGCTCGAGGCCAGCCTCAACAACTTAGCAAGACCCTGTTTCAAAGTTAAATAAAATAGGGCTGGGGTTGTAGCTCAGAGATGCAACACCCCTGAGTTCAATCTGTAGTACACACACACACACACACACACAAGATTTTGCTTACCTTAAAAATGCATAAACACAGTTTAAAAATTGGAAAAAAGACAGTTTCCTTCCAAGCTCACTAAACACAGCCTGAGGGCTACATGGTCCAAGGACACTTATGTGCAAAACATCTGAATTCAGATGATTTAATGTACTCTCTGCAATATTGGTAATTCCTAGGATTTAATCATTTACTAGTTAATGAGAAGAGACTGGATAGCGCAGGTGTTAACAACACTAATGAACCAGATCTTATCTCACTCTTATTAAGAACCGTAATGGGTAGCTGAAAAAAAGTTAATCACTTAAAAATAATGAAGCATTGCAAAAGAAACGTACAAAGTTGTTGGCAGTAGGCAATCGTCTTATATAAGAAGGCATATGGTGTTCTCACTCCTATGTGGAATCCGAAGACGTTGATCTCATAGAAGCAGAGATGAGACGCGCAGTTACCAGAGGCTGGGGAGGGGGGCACAGGGAGAAAGTGGTTAACAGGTACAAAGTTAGGGTAAGATAGGAACAGAAGTCCTGGTAATCTACTGCACAGCAGGGTGACTGTGATTAACAATGTCCTATTAAATATTTCAAAAACCTTAGGAGAAAAAATTTTCAAATGTTCTCATCACAAAGAAATGATAAATGTATCGGGCCATGGATATGCTAAATACCCTGAATTGATCATTATGCCATGCATACATGTATGGAAACATCAAACCGTACCCTGTAAATATGAACCATCATTGTGTGTCAATTCAAAGCAAACTTAAAGAAAAAGAAGACGTATGTCTAGAGTACTTTTGAAAGGCAAATCTTGCGATGAAAAGAGGGGATTTAGTTGGGAACGGAGCATCAGTTGGTGTGGTGAACCTGTGATCACATGGTGGCTGTGGTTGCCGGAATGACAGGAGTTATTTCTAGTATTTTCACAAACAATCCCAACTGCCTTTGCTCTTTAATATGCACATGTCAAATAATCCACGGCATGGCTCCTGCAGTGGGTCACTTATCATCACAGTATCAGATAAAGAGGAGATTCCAGCATTCTCTGTCTGCCATTAACTCTGCAGTGTCCAGTACGGTGGGCAGTTGGTGTTCTGTTGAATTAGGGGGTCTGGTTAGTTGAGTTACTGATTTACTGTATGTACCTTGTGAAGATTCAGAGTATGCAGGGGCTGCGCCCAGTGGAACCCGTGGTTCATTCAAGTTCTGCTGCATAGAAATCCATTCTTAATGCAGAAAGTAATCTAGGTGCCTTTATTTATTTACTTACTTACTTTTGTGCATTGTAATTGTAGGTCATAGTGAGGGAACTTTCACTCTTAACATTCATCCTTCTGAGCACAAGGAATCCTTCTGAGAATGTGGAACCGGTTGGGAGACATTTCCTGTTGATATATTGGGCAAACCTATTGTTACTGAGACCGGACATACATTAAATGACGATGGAATAGTTAACACTTAGTGAAGTTAGTACCAGTATCAGTTACGTTTTATACACACACACACACCAAAACCAAAACCTGAGCTCCAGAATGGTGAAGTAACTGGCACAATGACATTCTTGGAAGGTGAAGGTACTAGATTTGGTCCCAGGCAGTCTGGCTCCAAAGTGAAATGGTTTTAAACCAGTACACTGCACTGACTGACCTTGGGTTTGGGTGGCTGTGTTGGGCATGGATATGGATGTGAGGGAGGTGGATAAGAAAAACTACCCGAGTTAGCAAAATGTGCTGATGTTATGTGTGTCTCTTTTCACACGATGTACATAGGAATGTGTGTATGTGTGTGCATGGGCCAGACTTCCACCTTCTCCAATGGATAAGATTATCCTTGTCACCTTCTGGCTGGAAATCTGCTACTGTTATTAAAAACTTTGGCTCATAACATTCTCTCTAGTGATTTTTTTCCAAAAACAACAACAACAAAAATTTTTTTGAGAAGAAACAACTAGTGAATTAAAAGTTCAAATGCAGCTGCACTTGGTGGTGCATGTCTCTAATCCCAATACATGGGAAGCTGAGGCAGGAGGATCTCAGGTTCAAGGCCAGCCTCATCATTTTAGCGAGGCCCTTAGTAACAGAAAATTAAAAAAGAAATAAAACAGAACTGGAGGTATAGCTCAGAGGTAGAATGCCCCTGGATTCAATCCCCAGTATAGATGTGTAACATCATGCCCAGTCAGATAATAAGTTTTTTTTTTTTTTTTTTTGCGGTACCG